>BGNK01004697.1:14412-49933 GCA_003297005.1 Symbiodinium sp. clade A Y106 | reverse complement strand
CCGCCCTCCCAACGAGTAAGAAGTTGAAGCTGGGAATGTGACTTGGGCAGCGGCATAAAGGCTTGTTTGGGTAGGTCAATTGTGGCCGCGTCTGAGTTTAGGGGTTTAGGGGTTTGGGGTGTATAGGGTTTAGGATTCAAGGGTTCCATTCAGAATCTAGAAGCCCGAATTAGAGTTGAGGCTTTCGGCTTAGGATTTAATAGTTACCAATATTCTTCCTTACGGCTGCGTAGAAACCTTAGTCTAATTGGGTTCAATCTGGACTCTAGAAGCCCGAATGGGGGTTTAGTGGACCCTTATAATTACACTGCACACTACCACAAAGAACCGATTCAAACTATTGAGGCCCCTGCGTTTGGTGCAAGTCTGGCATTCAGCAAGCCCGAAGCCCCACCATCATTAAGGGTCCATGACCCCGAAAGTATGCCCGATTGCAATTTTGATTAAACCCTGAACCTCGCACCCAAGTTGCTTAAACTTAAACCTAAAACAGTTACTGAATAACAAAATCCTGTTAACCCTAAACCCCTTACTAACACAAACACAAGGATAACCGAGCAACACTAGGGAAAACAAGCAACGCACACATACACACACGCACAAACGAAATCAACAGAATGTGTTCATGTGAGTGTGTGCATGTGTATGCGTATGCGTATGTGTCATGCGTATGCGTCATGCGTACGCATCATGCGTATGCGCAGGTGTCAGTATGTGTATGTGTATGCGTGTATAGGCATGTATAGGTAGGATGAATGAATGGATGTATGTATATATGTTCCTGTTCGCGTGTTGAGTACATTTAAGGGCCTTAATAATTAATCACCTACAGACTATTTCGGGGGGTTCTTGTTATAGTTATTGTATAATATTCCCCAAAACCCTATTCTTTTTATTAAGGCCCCTTTTTTGTGGAGTTATTCCATTGTTTTGTTCGCCTCAGGTGTCTTCCTGCTCCGCATGTTCCGTGGGGCAGGCGCTGATCGGCGTGATCGGTGTGCACCTTTGACTGATAAAAGGGGATTAACGGGGTTTAGTTTAGGGTTCTGATTACGGTTCTTCAACTGTTTCAGATGAGTTCTGCAGGATTGTAGGTGTTCGTTAATCAGGGTTTCGATAAACCCTAAACGCCCTAAACCCTAAACCCAGAGCCCTAAAGCCCTCAGGGTTCCGAAGAGGGTTCCAGAATGGTCTATCTTCACTGAGGCGTCTGCAAGAGGGAAAGCTCAAGGGTTGCTTAGGGCTCGGTGTGCAGCTTAGACCAAGTGTGCAGGGGGGGCTCGGGGTCGAGCGTAGTGATTGGTGCTTGTAGATTCCACAGGCCTAAAGCCTTGCATAAGGAGTCTGTATGTTGTGAGGGCTGAGGGTGCTGGGGTTCGCTTAGAATTGTGTGGGTCTTCTTCAGCCAGACTTATCATATGCTTTCGCATTTCAATGCAAGGGTCCCACCAGGAGATGTTTACAGGCGCAGCAAAGCAGAGTGTGTTGAGGATGATTCATGAAGCCAGGAAGCCCGCAACATCATGCTTTTAGAAGACAACCCAGAGGCTCCATATATAGTACCATTATGGAATTAGGTCCGGGAAGACCATCCATATTATGGCTTTGGGGACCTAATACCACAATGATACTATATATGGAGCCTCTGGGCAAGCTAGCACCCTGAGGCTTCAGAGGACTCAATAGGTGGAGTACCTACGGCGTAAATCCTGCACCCTAGGTATCTAGGTTGGTGTGTTGCTTAGTCATTGCTCTGTGTATGCTTACTACGCGCTTGGACCGTCAGAGGCAAGTGACACCCCAACCCTGACAAGCTAAACTGCTGTTGCATGGGTTTGCCCACAGCTTCGAAGCATGCCTCGAAGTCTAAGCCACAGAAGTTCCGGTTTGTGCCTTTAGTTTCACAGATCATCTGCAGCGACCGCTGGTCTTTGCAAGGCCTTACCGCTTAAATCCCTGAGTGCAAAACCCTAAGCCCCGAAACCTCTAAACCCTTCAACCCGAAATCCTAAACCCTAAACCTTAAACCCTAAACCCTTCACCCCGAAATCCTAAACCCCCTTCAGCCTCAGCTCAGAACCCCAAAAGTGGTGAGCCTCCAAACCTCTGAACCTCCTTGGGTCCTACCCCCCTCAACCCCTACACCCTAGATCCCTGAAGCCCAGTGTTTATACCCCACTTGACGTTCAGTGCTTCGGCAGACTTGAGCCTTCATGAATATTCCTGAAAACCGTAGAAACCTAAACCCAAATGCTCTCAGATCCGAGGTAGTATTTGGGAGACCCCTTGAAGGGGACCCTTCTGAACCCTACTTATGGCTCTCTTAAACGGGACCTTGTTGAGAGGGTCTCTATCCCCAAGGGTCCCCCTAATCCTAACTCCTATCAGAAAATCCGAGCTTGAGGTGCAAACCCGGAGAGGTTCGCTGTGTGCAGCTCCGTGCTGTGCTGAGAAGAGGAGTGGGTTTGGAGTTAAGGGATGCTTAGGGTTTAGTTCAGGGTTTAGGGGTTTGAGTTTAGGGCTTAGAGTCTAGAATTGAAATCACAACCTTTATAGAACTTTAGGCAGCCCTTCGGCGGCTTAGGACCCAGGCTGCAGGATTTTGGGTTTCTTGGCGTTGGCAAGTTGTAAGAGTCAAAGCCTAAGCCCCGAAACCCATAAACCTATAAACCCTAAACCCCTAAATCCGTAAACCCTAAGCCCCGAAACCCCTAAACCCCTAAACCCCTAAACCCCTATTCCTTTCCTTCATTTGTATTTAAACCTTATGTAGTACATTCGCGGGCAATGGCGATTTCCTGCCTGGAAATCGCAAAAAATGCGATTTTCTGCCCGGAAATCGCGCGAAATGGCTTAGGCTAGGGTTTAGGCTTTAATTAGGGTTTCGGCGTTGGGGTTTAGGCCTTAGGGTTTTCGCTCTAGCGTTTAGGCCTTAAGGTTCAGGCCTTAGGGTTTAGGCCCTGGGGTTCAGGCCTTAACATTCATTACGCAAGCACTGCAAAGCAAATGGGGATGCATCCGACTGCACGCTCGTGCCACATGGAGATGAAGTACGGGACCCTTGCACACTGCGCCGCAATGAAGGCGGTGAGCTCGGATGCGTGAGGAAACATAATAGAAATCGTTTCCGTGTCAGGAGCCTCGAATTTGGATCACGGCAGTGCCGTATGGAGTTCTTTCGGATGATGCGCGGCGACAAGACGACCGGCTTCATGCAGTCGAGCGTCGCCAAGATGAAGAACAGGCCAAGCGAGGCTGTAAGCGTGCAGCGCCCCCATATGTGTAAATATAGGCCTGCCAGAAGTCTTCTTTGGCGTGGCGTCGTTTCGGCCTTCGGGTTTAGGGCCTAGGGTTTAGGCCTTAAGGCTTTAGGCCTTAAGGCTTTTAGGGCTTATGTGAAGAGATGAAACTATGAACCGTATGTGGTGGAAAAACTTTTTGTTTGGTAATGTTATGGGATTCTTTGGGTGGCCGGGTGTTATACCAGAACCGTAAAAACAACTTTGTGGTAGTAGTGCTCGATCCGGAGCTGCTGAACCCTAAACCATAAGCCCTATAGTATAAACCCTAAACCCTAAACCTTTGGCCGGGCATCAGGATGAGGGGGTAAGACTCCCCCTAACCGGTTTCGGGCTGAAAAAGTTCTTGCTAAGTGCTGTAGGGTCTAGAGGTTAGGGTTGAGGGCGTCGGGTTCTAAGGCTAAGGGGACTAAACAGGTTTACAGAAACTTTAAACCCTAAACTAAATTAGAACATGAGGGCTGGGGATTCGGGGCTTGGGGTTGGGGCTTTCTTGGCTTGATCAAAGACCCAAAGAAGTGTGAGCGTGTGCTTCCTTTGTGCTCTTAGGGCTGAGGGCTTACGTTTAGGCTTTAGAACTATTTTCCGGCATTCCTTTTCCGAACACGTGCGCGACATCGCGTGTTCCTTCACGATGCCAGCATGCTACCTGTAGCTTGTGCCCCGTGCGTGGACGAGTGTTTAGGACACGCCACTCTTAAAATAATTTTTGTCCTGATAAGCAGGTGCAAGCCTCGCAACCCATAACCCTCAACCCTTTAACCCGAAAATCCTCAAATCCTGGACCGCCCTGAACGCTATGAACCCTAAGTCCTACTAAGCCCGCAGCCCGAAACCCCAATTCAATCCTTGAACCCCGTGACTCAGAGATGTTGTCAAGAAAAGGGCCGTGCAAAAACAAAAAACACATCGCAAGCCTAGGCCAGTGCACCCTCAACCGGGGCGACTACGGCTGCCCCCTCACTGCCTCCCGGGCTCAGCAGATCTCGTTGCTGGTGCAGGTTCAACAGATTCGGGAGTTTCCGAAAATAGGGGACCCTAATATAGCACCCGAAATAGCAGGATCCTTGTTGTAAAAACCAAACAATAAGGACACAGAACGTTTCAGTACAGAAGCCTTAATTAACCATTGTTCCTTCTAGTTCCTTCACATACTTATACTTCTGCAAACCCAAATCCCTGTATTAAGGCCTTTATGTCAGGGTGCCGTATTTGGGTATCCTGATCTTATGATTTAGGGTTCTATGTTAAGGTCCCTTATGTTTTGATACTTTCAGCCCGATGTTTCTGAAAGGAATAAGCCGTCGGCAACAGCGATGGCTAGAATGTTGTTCAAGAGCGCAGCAGTGGTTCATGATAATTTGAAGAGAGAACCAGTAGGACGACAGGTCCTGGGTTTAGAGTTTAGGTCGTTCGTGCTCAAGTAACCCAAAGCCCGAATGGCTAAACCCTTATCAAGTATGGCTTGCTGCGCTTTGCCGTCTGTCCCTGCATGTGAGATTCCGATTCCCCTTTTTCCAAATAGTGCATTCCAACTTATGCGACCCATCATTGGACTTAACTTACTGAGGAAAGCAGATGATTGACGATGCATCAGCATATATGCCTAGCAGTTGACAAAGCGTTCTATGTCCGATGACTGCCATCCAATGTATTGCTTCGCCACTTTTCGGTTGAGTGTCTCGGTGTATGTAGCGGCCTTAATAATTAGAATAGAATAGGGCCCGGGCTTTGGTGTAGAGTATAGTCTGCAATGTATTCCAGAACACTAAACAACAGCACTCGGTCCTAGGCATCCGACATTCAACTTTAAGATTTAGGGTCTAGTGCCTGCTTTGCCCCGAACTACGTTCTCTCGTACGTTCAGTGCTGCATGATGCAATTTTCTGTTGTCGCTCAAAAGCTCCGAAAAAACAAGGTCCAGCATGTTTCGCGGTGTACATTGTGGTAGTTTAATAGCTTGCACAAAGTTCCGAAACAAGACTCCAGAAAAGAGACGGCCAGGGGCAGCACACTTTTACGTGGAGGGTGATGCAGGGCCAGACGGACGCTGTGACGCCGGCAGTGGAAGTGGAACTGCCGCCGGGCAGCAGATTTTCGAGAAAGGGGGTATACCTTGCCCGGTGCTGCAAACCACTGTCCCTACTAAGTTGGCACAGAATCTATTGTAATTCATGCCCAACTCAAACATTCAACATTGTGGAGGAAGCCGTTAACCGGCTAACGCTACATGTCCAGATGCTTCAAAACCGTTTTCATGAAGCCCCGGAGCTCAAATCAAAGCCGAGATGCTCCAAGCAACACACACTTGAGGCTTTCGGTGCCCAGCCGCCGACGTCGAGCCACTCTTTCCGTGCCCGGCTGAGAAACCGCATCACATTTTCGTAGTTGCTGGCTGCATGAGATCCCCGAAACTTTATCAATCCCAACGCTCTCTAGCCCCATGCTCTGAGCCCGAAACCCGAGACCCTATGCCCTGAAAGCCCAAGCCCCAACGGCGGAAGCCCAAGCCCGAAGCTAGATTTTGTGGTTTAGGGTCTAAGGCCTAGGGTTTAGTGTTGAGAGTTTGGGGTTCATGAACCTTCAGGCTTCAGGCTGGCCGTAGGATTTAAGGTGTAGTCGTATGGTGGTCTGAATTATAAGTCATCGTGTGCCCCTATAGTAGTAGTCCCTCTAGGATTGTGTACTATCATATTCACCCTGCTCAAACTTTTTAAGGTCTCCATATGACACGGATTATGGACTAGAGTCTGAACCCTAAACCCCCAAACCCTCAACCCCAAACCCCAAACCCTAAAACCCTAAACCCTAAAGCCCGTTCTTAAGGCTCTAGGATCCACGTAAGTGTTGTGGGTTTTATCTTGCCATCGTGTATCGAAGGCCTCGAAGAGTAGAATGAAGGTTCGCGCTTAGGAGCTTTAGGGTGGTTCTAGGGTTTACCTTACCTTAACCCCGAATGACCTACCTCTTTAGGGTTCCTTTATATTAATTTCCTTATATAAGTCCTTAAAATGGTAGGCTATTTGGGGTTGAGGTAGGCTCAGGGCTTATATAGGAGCTTAAGGGCTTCGGGTTTAGATCCGTTTTGCAAGGGCTCTGAAGTGGGCATCATCCCACCTACCATCGTCCTTCCTTCGGAGCCGCGAACCCGCGATCCCAGTGTAAATCTCCCCGGGCTGCCAAGAGTTCTTGTTGAGGCAAGGGTTCCTATAGCAAGGGTTCCGGGGAGGCTTCCGATATTGCCTTTAAACTTTATTGGGCTCTAGTATACTACACGAAAGGTGTCACTAGGCTTTCTGATTATTCTTCAACTGTACCCTTTTTCCTTGGGTTTTTTGCAGAAACAAAGGGGGCAGAGCCTGGGGCAATGAACTTTTCATCCGAGGCTGTACCCCAATCCGAAACCCAAAGCTCTAAACCCCAAACCCTAGAACCCCACAAGCCCTGCATAACTCCTACCATCTACAGGGGGTCTCGAGAAGATGTATCGAAGCTTCCAAACCCTGAAGATTGCGAGGCCTTCGTGGACGTGTCTTACCAAGTTGAGATGCTTGGCAGCAGCTCGAAACTTGTTCCACATCAGACCCAATGCCTGCACCTTACCTGGACCCGAAGGTATGTAGAGCAATCGCCTTTTCTAGGTCTAGGGCCATTATTCTACCTACTCTTCGGGGTTTAGATAGCGCTCAAGCTCCACACATGTCCAGGCCATGCAGCATAAGCGTGAAACCCCAGACTTGAAGTTAGCAGCTTTTGTTTAACTGGTTGAGGGTTTAGGGTTTGTTTAACTTTTTGAGGTGTATATAGTCATGACGCATGACTAAAGCAATATTTGCATCTTTTTGATCCGGTGACGGTGCCAGGCTCTTGGACACCTTTTCAGTTGTTGCTTTTTTCATGTTTGTTCGCGGGCTTCATGTGTAATACAGGGGCCCAAATCATTACCTATACTATTGTGGGGGTTCCTCATTATAATAACTATAGCATAATGGGCCCCCCAAACCCAATTCTAGTTGTTAAGGCCCCTAGAGTAGGGATCTCCGAAATGGCGGTTCAGAGCTTCCTGGGTTTATGCCAAGACCTCAAAAGATGCCCCGCCGAATCCTGTCTTTTGCAAGTCTACTACAGTGAACCCCAGAAAGTTGGAACATGGGTTTAGGAGGATTGGTGCTAGGATCCCCTATACTCTACCTTAAGGGCATGAGGATTTTGATGTTCCAACTTTCTGGCTTCTACTATAGAAGGGACTGCTTAAATGTATACTGATATATTATTTTCTTAAGTTGCCGTATTACAACTATGTTCGAAAACATCCACCCAACACCTTAGTCTAATTATTAAGGCCCCTACGCCTCGCGCTCACCGGCTTAGCGCAAGACCCTGGCGAAGAAACCCTGTATGAGGGGGGTGACTCAGAACTTGGCAAAAAGCACGAACAGCTCCGATAGGGCACTGGTAGCCTTGCGCAGCTTCGGTATACTTGCTTCCAGTGTCCCGCAATCCTGGTTGATGCAGGCCGAACGCCACCGTGAATCCGGGCTTCACGTCGCGCTGACTCCACAGCGAGTGGAAGAGACTGCGCTTGCGACGAGCAACCAGAGACCCCACTATCCCTGAATCATGTTGAGGACATTTTCTGTAATGTAATGAATGCGAGCATGAGTGCAACTTAAGCAAGGAGCATTCCTCAGCAGAACCCTGAAAACAGCGCCTCTTGCTGGCTGGGGATCTTTGTATTTAGCTGTAAGATCCTTTTGACGGAGGGCGTATTTGATGGTTTTTAAGCTTCTGAAACTCACATTTGGGGTTTGGAGTTTAGGATATACCAATGCAACCCGAACTCGTCTTGAGGTTACGATGCAGCATCTTATGTAATCCCGTTTCAGAGCCCGCAAGGAAAAGGGTTTTCTCTGGTGGCCAGAATGCAAGGGCTTGTTTACTTGCTGTATAAAGTTTATCAGCTGCAACAAAGTTTTTTCGTAAAAACAAATTGAGATCCAAGTCTCTCGCGCACACCATATTGTTTTTCCTGTTGCATCTGGGGGTTTCTCTTATGTGTTTTGCAAAGAAGCAGAAGCAGAGAACGTTTCTGGAATTCTGCAGTGAGTCCTCCCTTCACAATATTTGGGGGTTGATCAAAATTATGGGTCCCTTTTGGTCCCCTAGACTATAAAGAATATACTATAATACAGACCCCAAAAGGGCCCATAATTTTGATCAACCCCCATTTGCCTTATTTTTCAGGCTTTTCTTGTTGCTCTAACTTCGGGTTTCCTTCTGGTCAACCTGTCGGCAATCTAAACCTGTTGATATTACTTTATGGTATTATTGCAAAAAGGGTAGTTCTCTAAATTAGGTCCCTTTGGGGGGTCCTTTTCATAAGGGTGCCGTACTATATGGGGGACCTAGAAATGGACCCTAATTTAGAGAACTGCCCGGAAGGCACACACTGAATCCCTGAGCCCTCAACCAAAACTAGACCCCGCACCAGCAAAAGCAGCACCCCTAAAATAAGGAACACTTTCCCTAAACCCTAAACCCCTAAACCCCTAAACCCTAAACCCTAACCCCATCAGAACCTTCGTTTCTCTCGGGTCCGGAGAGCAGGTTAAGGTCGGGGTGGGCGTTCTAAGGTTCTGTGTCTTAAGCTCTGCCCTAAGCCGTAAACCCTGAACCCCTCAAACATCTAGACCGTCTAGACTTGAACCTCTAAACCCTGAGCTTTCAACCCCTGAACCCCACAACACTCTCAAACCTGAAACCCCTCACCCTACTACACCCTAAACCCTTTAAACCCTAAGCCCTAAACCCTAAACCCTATACACCCGGCCTGTCTCAGCCGTCGGCTTGGCTTTTGCTAGAAGATGGCGTAGGTTCCCACATGTCCGTGCGGCTGGGGACCTTAGACCGGTCCAAGTTTAAGGGCTCTGGGGTTTTTCGGGGGTTTTGTGGTGTTGGGGGGTTCGGGGTTTTGGGGCTTCGTCGTTTTTTTGCTTCGGTTCTCGAGGTTTATCGTTTTCTTTGCTTAGGTTTCGGGTTTTTTACTTTTTTGTGGCTTTCCAAGGGCTGTACGGTTTGCTTGCGGTAGGGTCGCGGAATCAACGGTGTCTAGGGATTGTTAGGTGTTCTTTTCAGGCTTTAGGGCTCAGGATTTCATTCGAGCTCCCATTGTGTCTTTCATCGGGTTGTTGCAGACTCGCCTTGGCGTCAGGAGAATAATGTTACATGATGTAATGAGACGCACCATATGCACTACAACTGGGGTAGTCACTGGAACTTAGTGACAAACCCTGAAATCTAAACCCTACTCTATAGGCTTGTGTGAGCTGCGTGATTTCTCGTAGTGTAGATGCTGGTCTTTCACACTGAGTGCTTCATTTTTGTCGCCGTTGTGACCCTAAACCCTAAACCCTAAAGCAAAGCCCTAAACCCTAAACCCTAAACCAAAGCCCTAAACCCTAAACCCTAAACCAAAATCGTGGCCATCACAGCCTTGAGAGAAGGATGTCCCGAGTTCAGCCAACCCTGGAGCCCCTCATTCGAAGCTGCCGCCGAGATTATGCTGGTGCTGGGAGCGGCCGGGGGCAGTCCCGCCCTTGACTACAAGAACGAGCTAAACCAGTGGGAATCTCAGAGTGGGTAACATAGGGGCCTGAATAAGTAGCTGTACTATTTCGGGGGGTTCCTCATGTTTCATGAAAGTATAATGGGCCCCAAAACCCTATTCTAATTACTAAGGCCCCCACATTATGGTATCCTTACAGATCCCGTATAGCCCTATTCTAATCATTAAGGCCCCCACATTATACTATCCTTATAGATCCCTTATGGTACCCCCTTATGCCCCAAAACCCTATTCTAATTTTTAAGGCCACTCTATTAAACAGAGCCCTCAACTCATCCAGGAGGAGCTTTTTGGTGGTTCCTCATTGTCATTACCCCAAAACCTAAACCCTAAGCCCTAAACCCTAAACCCTAGGCCCTAAGCCCTGTACCCCAAAACCCTATTGCTTGGCTCTGGGTTTGGCGTTTGGGGCGTAGCGAGGGAATCCGAATCCTTCTTGCCTTGTTCGGTGTTCTGAGCCCTTCAGAGGATGGTATATAGTAGTAGCCAGAAAGTTGGAACATCATTATCCTCATGCGCTTAAGGTAAAGTATAAGGGATCCTGGCACTAATCCTCCTAAAACCATGTTCCAACTTTCTGGCTTCTAGTATAGTATAGTAATAGTATTCAAGTATAGCACATCAGAGCATAGTGCAGCAGGTCACAGGATAGGATAGGCTAGTCAATAGCATAGTGTAGTACAGTACAGTATGATGATAACAACAGAAATAGTGGTGACCCCGAGCATTGGAACTGGGGAATGAAAGCTTACAGGGCATTGTTTTTGGAGTCCACCAACCAGCAGAAGAGCGGCTAGCGCGGTTAAGCATGATGAGACTGCATGCATCCAACCACGGTGGATGTCGAAGCAACTTGGGTGTAAAGGTTTCAGGAAGGCTGCTGCGCAGTGAGTATGGCACAGTATGGCTCAGTGCATAGAGGTGGGGGCACGATTTGAAAGCGAGGGCACCCCTCCGGATGAGGTGTGGATCCGCAGCTGTAGGCATTGAGGCAGCAGATGTGGAACCTTCATGTTTAACGACTGTGGCACTCTCCGGCGCAGCTGTATGCCTGGTGCTGAAGCTGATGACAAGGTGTTCGTGGATGAATCTCTCCTCAATCACTGCATGCGGACGTGAGGTATGAATAAGCAGCTGTTGGCCTTTGGGCTTTGGCTTTCCAGGTTGAGTTGCCGGTTTGTGTCTTTGTCTGTTGGGGTTTCTGAGGGTTTGTCGTACGGCTTTCGGGACTTTGGGCCCCGGTATTTTGCACCCTGCAGGTCAGTTTGAGTTTTGGGCATTGGTTTTGTCTTCCAGGTTTTGGATGTAGGTTTGGGGTGGTTGAGGGTGTCGGGGGCGTAGGCTGAGCTTAGAATAGCCGGACTCCTCAGATCCTCAACCCGCAACCCTAAGCTGCCAAGCCCTAATCCTAAGCCCTGGACGCCACACCCTGCACCCTAGCCCTAATCCTAAACCCGAAACTCTAATCTAAACCCGAACTCTAACTCTGGCCCCAGACCGCAGACCCCAATCCAACCCCCAAGGTTCGTACAGCGGTACGTGAAGAGGCCCTTGTCCAAGACAGATATTGCCGGAGCCTCGGAAGACAGCCGCACAGTGCTTTGTGTCAGGTCCTTTGCTATTGCGTACTTCCTGATCCTTGTGTTGCCACTGCCTTCCTCGAGCCGCTTCATGGGGCTTTAAAAAAGAATCAGAAGTTAATTACCAATATTCGCTCCTCCGGGTTCCCTATTATATAACTATAGTAGAAATTTGGCACTGCGCTAGGCTATGTATTTTCTGAGCAGAGCTGGACACGGATGTGTCGGCCTCCACTTCTCAAAGTCTCCCGGCTCCATGACACTTTCGTAGCGTAAATAACCTTTCTAACCTTTCTGGACAACGACGACCCACATGTAATCCCAAAGGTTAACCTTCAGCAACCCTAGGATAGTGGACAACCAAGACGACACCGTCTGACCGCGAGAACGTCATGAAGCACAGCTTCCTCCCGATATAGATGCCTGACGACGTACTAATTTCTGCCACTGATTAGGGTTCCTGTGATGGTCATGTTTGCAATACTGTAGACCACCGCCAAAACCTGGTCCGACTTATAAAGGCCCTTCTACTATGGAACAACCCTTATAACTACTGTTGATGATATAAAACCTGCATTACCTATAATAATAAGTAATATACCATTATTCCCATAGTTTAGGGTCCTTAAGGTAATGCAGGATTCATACCATCAACGGTCATATCCCTTGTAGAATCCTTTCAAAAAATACCCCGGCGGCCGCTCAGGTATATGCTGTCAGCAAGTTCGGGGCACAATGCCAGGCAGTAGTGAAACTGAATGCCTTGGATGGCCGGGCGCCCAAGACCATCGGCCACCTCCACAGGTTTACTTAGTACTAGAGCAGGTAACCTTTAAGCATTTTGGGTGCAATGCTCACTTTTTCTTTCCCTCAGGATACGGGACAAGCGGGTTTACTTACTCTGCCCTTGGAGACGTATCAATCTTGTTATGGTTTCCGTTGCAGGCATCTGTCTATATCTATGTGTGTATATGTATCTATGGCTAATAATATCTATATCTGGGCTTTAATCTATATCTATATCTACATCTGTGCATGTATATCTGCGTCAATATCTACACAGGCTACCTCTGTGTTTGAATCTGTTTCTGTATCCGTATCCATAGATGTGGGCCCGGCAAGGGAGGTACATCGCGCGACTACAAAGTTTAACTATATACGCACTTCGAACTAAAGCTGTTCCAATGATTAAGGCGCCTATGTTGCAGCTCACCCATTACTATTCTATGGTTTTCGTAAGTATACAACACACCTGTAAGTCTTCGGAGGTGCCAGTTAAACCCCCATAACAACCACTTTAAGGAGCGAAGCTGAACAAATCCTCGAACCCCCAAACAAGACTCGGAACTTGGACCTGCACGCAGGGATTTAATAGGCCACTCCAAGGACCGCCTGGAAGCACCGGAGGCTCTGATCTTCATTCCTGGCATGTCTGGGGACACACCGGAAGAACTGTGCGGAAGTGTGATGCAAACGCGGGACGATTTCTGCGGACTCCGAAATGTCGTAATTCACTGGAGCCCTCGGTTGTTATGTCTCTACCCGGAGCCGTCACTCGGGAGATCAGTGGCGAGAGCTTCTTGGCTGTGAATGCCGTGGCTGACCGACTACGGTCGCCAGCATCGCATCACGCGATGCCACGGCGGAGGGAATTTCCATGCGAGTGGTGCCCGCCTCATCGGCCGCGGTGGTACTGAGGCAGACGAACTCTAGAGAACCCACGGCGAAGACCTGGCTGAGTGCGGCTCGTCAGAGCCGAGCAGCTTCTCTGCAGGAACAAGTACTAATACTGGGTTCCTTCTTAATTACTTGTTTAGACTTCTACTATAATAAACACCGAAACCCTATTCTAGTCATGAAGCCCACTGCTCCTCCATGCAGACGATAGGAAGCAGCCGGCCAGACTGCCGTTCGAGCTTGCTGGGTGCCAATAATGTGCAGGCTTCATAAATCGAGTTGGGTTCGGGCGTTTAGTATTGCAGAAGTATACAGAAGCAAAACAAGTTCATCGAGCATTAGTACTCATTCAGGCTTCGACAACATGCACTGCAATTTGAATTTTTCAACCCAAAGCTTGGACTTGAAATCGACCTGGCGATGCCGGCCAGACTATCCCATCATCCTAAACCCTAAGCATCCCAAAACCCGAAACCCTATGCCCATGTTCGTTTTCGTCAGCCTTACAATGTGCCCTAAGCAATTGAACCCCAAACCCTACAAACGGGCGCCTGTGCGACGCCTGTGCCTTCTCGTTGAGGCCAAGAGTATGCTGGCGAGCTTTGTCGAGATACGAAGTCAGCAGAGCGCTCTGCTGCAGAGCAAGCAGTTACGGCCGGGGCCTGGGCTTCAGGATTTGGGATCTTTAGGAGTTTAGAGTTTAGAGTCTTGGGGCATAGGAGTTGAGGGTTTGGGAGTTTAGGGTTCAGGCTTTCAGCTTCCGGGCCAAAGGTTTCCGGTCCAGTCCACAGGGTCGGGTTAGGGCGGAGTTTAAGGTGTAGGACCGAAGAAAGAGCTGAGGGCTTATGCAGGGTATGAGGGATGGTGCCCAGAATACGGAATGCATTGCTGGCATTAAGACATCTCCAACCCAACCATCTTCAAAGCTTCTCTTGATTGCAGTCATACTAACATGTTCAGTGATGGGGGAGGGAGTAAGGATCGAAATCATACACCCTGAACCTTACATTCGCAAAACTGCAGGCGTTATTCCCCATAGATTTCCAGTGCGGGGGGTGGGGGTTGGTTTAAGGATAGAAATCATGCACCCTGAGCTCTCTTTACACAATTAAGAAGGCTTGTTTGGGGGTATATCATATTGTGCATAAGTAGATACGCAAGCAAAAACAGTTCATTAGTAAAAGCACAAACAGATATGTGTGCGAATCTCTCTCTATATATATATACATATGTACAGGAACCGAAAGAATGTCATTAGGAAGTATTGAGGCTTCTACGTTCAACTGACGAATGTTTGCATGAACACTGCGAGGATTGTTTGGCTAATTGAATCTCAATTTCAGCGTCCGTGTGAGCATCTCGTCAAGACTTGATGGGTTTTAAATCATTGTGACTAGCAGTATCATTGGCAGCAGTGCTTGTAATCTTTCTACCATCCGTGTCGTTTCCAACATTAGCGACAATACTGATCGCCCTTTTGTTGCGAGGTTTGTGACTACCATCAGTAATTAGTTTTATGACTGTCAAGTTCGCCCTCAAAGCCTAGACCCATCTAAACCCCAAGCCCGAAAGCCCGAAACCCTCCAATTCTGTCTTGTTTTGCTGCTCAGCCTACACCCTGTTGTGGCTAAACCTGTAGCTGATCCTGGCTGCATGGCATTTTCATATTTTGCGCTGCATAATGCGCATTTTTACCATCAGTCCAAGCTTTTGTCCACGTTGCTGGAAGAGCACAAAGCTTGCTCTAGCAGGCGAACATGACCCTCGTTCAGGCCACGAAGGCCAAGTGTTTCTCAGTGGCTTGGATGTGGCTTCTCGGTTAGAACACCCCAGAACCGAAACTGAACATAAGTTTACTAGTGGAGGACTTAAGCATTCTTCGGCGGCGGTCCGGCGACTATGTATACCGCAAGGTTTCCTGGATTCCGCATTTCTCAACAGTAGAACCTCAGCAAGCTATAACGTAAGCCCCTGTCGGGATCCCAAGCTTCGCCCGACAAGTAGCAAACGGCTCATCGTGCTCAGGCACTAAGGCCTTGACCCGAAACTCACTGAGCCCAATAATGCAGGGGCTTTGTTTTTGGCCTAGTACAGGGGCCTAAATAATTACCATATTTTGGGGGCTTCCTCATTATCAGTATGCTATAATTTGCCCCAAAACCCTATTCTAATTATTAAGGGAGGATATCTTACAATATATGCAACAGGAGCCCGAACGAATGGCAAGTTCATGGTGCTTACTAAGTCATACGGGCTCCGGGGTTCATGGTGGTTTAAACCCTAAACCGTAAAATCCAAACCCAAAACCCTAAACCTTAAAATCTAAACCCCAAACCCAAAACCCTAAACCCTAAACCCAAAACCCTAAAGCTATGACGCAAAAGCCGTGGGTACTCTCTGTTCCGGGTGCCTGAGGCTCGGAAGTCAGTCGACTAAACACATAAATGCACGGAGCTCTGAAGTTGAGGGTTTAGGGCCTGTAAAGGGTTCCTTAAAGGGTTCTATAAGGGATCTACAGGGTTTAGGGGTTAAGGGCTTTGGGGGTTAAGGGGTTAAGGGGTTTTTTTTGTTTAGGGTCTGGGGGTTTAGGGTTTGGGGATTTAGGGTTTGGGGGTTTAGGGTTTGGGGCTTAGGGAACTCGTCCCCCAACTTCCGGCGAAGCTCGAGTCTCGAAACCGAAACGAAAACTATATCAGATGGTCTAAAAGCCTCCTGCCAGGGCCAGGTGGGATCTAAGAGGCCGGCGGCGACCGCGTCCTCACCTGTCCAGGCCGGGTTTTAGGTTTTAGGGCTTACGCTTTAGTCGGGTTTTCGCTTGTTGTCCGGTGTGGCGACATAGGAAAACCAGGCTTCATGGGATTTGTGTAGGTGCATCTGGGTTCTTGAAAGAGTTTTCGGAAGAACATAATCCTACCATAATGAGATAAGGTTAACCTCGCTTGGGCTAGGGTATTCTTTTTGGGCTAGGGTATTCAGCCGCTGAGATACCCTAAGCTGCAAAGGGTTCAGGAACACGATCGTCGTTGTTGATCAAGTGACGGGTCTTGGGCTCTTTTGGTACGTTGAGGACCAGCTGACTGCACAAAAAAAGTCCGGGCACCCTGCATCTTCTTCTATAGGGATATAAGCCTTAATTTGATTTAGAGTTTGGGGCTTGGGACTTGGCTAAAACCTTGCGGCCTTAACGACTCTAGGGACGTCTTTGGGTTCACAAAACTGCTTTTAGAATGACTGAATGTATAGCTTGAAACCCTACTTAATCCCCTATGCCCTAACACCACAAACCCTAAAGCCAAAGCTCCTAAACCCTAAACCCCAAACCCTGAACCCTAAACCCTAAACCCTGAATCTGAACCCTAAAGCCCCAATTTCAGGTGCCCCCGAAGAAGATGCGTCTCGACGTCCCCGAGGAAAATCCGGCTCTCACACCGACGCCCGGACTGTAAGGGTTCATTTAATTTAAGGGACCCTTCAAGGGACCCTTTAAGGGACCCTTTAAGGGTTCCTTCAAGGGTTCCTTTAAGGGATCCTTTAAAGGGATCCTTTAAGTAGGATTCATAAAAGGAACCCTAATAAAGGCCCAAGGTTTCTTAATCAGGTTCCTACATTATAGGGTTTAGGCAGGGCCGGGGGTTGATGCGAAACCGCTGCAAAGCATTCGCCTGCAAGCGTTCGCAGACCTGCCCAAGATGGTCCTGGCATGGGGCAGAATTACTACAATAACTGGTCTCATAGGGACCCTTTGGGGGGCGTAGGGGGAGGCGGGGTAGGGGGCCTTAATGCCCATAATAAGGACCTCATAAGGCTTGTTTAAGGAAGTATACTCCCCTACCCCCCTCCCCCTGACCCCCCTTAAGGGTCCCTATGATAGTCCTTTAAAGTTCCTTCACGGGCTCCTTTAAGGGTTTTGTACCTTTAAGAGTTCTTTCAGAGTTCTATAAGGGTTCATAACCTTCTGGACATCCATCATTATATAAGGGTTCTATAAGGTTTTTTTTGCTTTTAAGAGTTCTATAAGGGTTCTTTACCTTTAGGAGTTTTATAAGGATTCTACAAGCGATCGTTTGCATTGAAGAGCTGTATAGGGGCCGGGAGAGCCGCGGGATGTGCCAGACTATTAGGAACGCACTCTTGCTCGGGGCTCCGATCCGGTTTCATCGGGAACTTCAAACGTGTAAGGTTTGGGGCTTATAGGGCTCAAGGTTTATAGGGTTGGAGGTTTAGGGCCTATAGGGTTTTGGGTTTATAGGGTTTGGGGTTTAGGGCTGGAAACCCTCACCTCTGATCCCTGAAACCCGAAACCCCATGAAACCCATAAAAACCCACAAACACGAATCGAGGAAAGCACAGCTCAACTCGCTGATCGGAAAGATTGCGAAGAGGGCGGCTTACCTGGAGGGTCTATGATTTAGGGTCCGGGGTGCAGGGATGGGGTTGATAGGGTTGTCGGTTTATGGGGTTTAAGAGGGGTTTAGGGTTGAGGCGTGCCTCCCAGAAACTCACAGGAGCCCGCAATTGAATCGCGTGTTTCTGGTGTTTTCCTTGAGGGATGAAGTGTTTTATTGAAAGTCGATTCTAGGGTTCGCTATGCTTTGACAGTGGCCCTAAACCCTAAATCCTAACCGCAAGCCGTCATTCAGGATTCCTATGAGTATTCAAGGGCTCTGAACTTAGGTCTCTTGGCTTGAGGTCTCCGTTGGTGGGTGGGGGTTTAGGGGTTACTAGTCTCTATGCTCCCAAGGCTTGAGCTCGAAGTCGGAATAGATGTGCGATACTCCACAGGACCCCGAGATATACCGGCTCAGGGCACAGCTCACGGTCTCTATTGTCTTGGGCTAGTTGTTTCGGGCTTAAAGGGTTGACCCCAAGACCTAAACTTGAAACCCTGAACCCAAATCCTTCAGCTGCAAGCCCATGCGGGCTGAAAGAGCCCAGGCGATGCAGAAGGGTGAGACGATCTACAATGCTCATCTGCGTCTTTGCTTCTCTAGGGTTCCTTTACTTCTTTCGGTGTTTATTTGTTTGTGGGCTCTGACCACA
This sequence comes from Symbiodinium sp. clade A Y106, assembly GCA_003297005.1. NCBI lineage: Eukaryota > Dinophyceae > Suessiales > Symbiodiniaceae > Symbiodinium > Symbiodinium sp. clade A. Next base: position 31,712 of record BGNK01004697.1, on the reverse strand, counting down.
TGATGTAGGAGTCGGAATAGTTAGTAATCCTCAACACTCTGATCGAAATATTGAGGTCTTCGTATTCAACCGGCGGATGTCAAGGAACTCGAATCTCCCGATAGGGGCCGCTATGCCCCAAGTGCGGAATGCTTGTGTTTGTGCGGCCTGTAGTAGGACCTTCTGTCGGTTTTGGGGGGCTCGGGGCTCTACGTCTTTTTTGGGGCTGTTGAGGGTTTGGGGCTAGGTGTACCGTCCCCCTCTATGGTTTGGAGGGTCGGGGACTTAGTGTGTACATGTAGTTTTTCAAAGTTGTAGTTGTAAATACCCGACGAGGGATCCTAGTTGGGTTACATGCTCAGAAGTTTGCCAAATGAATACTACGTCATCCAACCCTCCAGGTGGTTCTGGACTTGTAGCACGTCTCTGCTGTAATGTAGGAACCTGATTAAGAAACCCTGGGCCTATAACCACCAAATAGTAGGATTCATATAAGGAACCCTAATAAAGGCCCAAGGTTTCTTAATCAGGTCCCTACATTAGCAGCCATACAGGATGACACGGCAGCAGCGATGAGGCCGAGGAGCTCCTAGACATCCTCGAATGCGAGGGGGAACATCAAAACCTGCCCTGAGATCCCAATACCCCTTAATTAAGGAATATACCTGAAATAATAGTGGGCTTAATATTATGATTTAAGGGTATATTCCTTAATATATTGGGATCTCAAGGTGGTCCCTTGGCAATTTGCCACCAAAAGTGGGGGCATCAACGAGGTCCAGGCTCCATATACGATGCCCCGCCGCATACCTCAACATTTCCTCCAGGCCAATGGGAGCAGATGGGACTCAACTTCATCCCAAGACCGGCGCGACGGCCGCACACGGGGGCACCAAACCGCGCAGGAGTTTGTTTCTCGAGATGCGGTGCTGCTCTCACGAGGAGAGCTTGTAGCCAGCCCAGGCCGCGCTCACAGCTTGCTACATGGCGGACAGCACTTGACAAACAGTTGTTTTTCAGGTGTTACCCCAAGCGTCGAAACACCAAGAAACCTCTTCTACTCTACTCACGCCTACAATGGTGGTATCCTAAACCCAAACACGGTTTAAGATTTAGGGGTGAGGGATTCAGGTACTTACCCTAAAGGCCCTAAACCCTAGCCCCTAATCTAGCCCTGTCAGCCTCTATGCTAGCTTGTGCCGGACGGTGTATGTTCGACTTAGGGACTGGGTAGGCGACCTTTAACCTGTGGCGTTAATCCTCTCATATCTCAAAAGGTTACTTTGGAGGCCGGTATAAGTACCAATGTCATTCCGACGCTTCTTTACTATAACTTTACTACAATAATGCACCCCAAAACCATATTCTGGTTTTTTTCAGGCCCCCAATACTAGCAGTTGTTGGGCTTTGGTACTCAGCCTCCAGTTGAATGTTCTTCAAGTAATTGAATTAATTGAAGCCCCCTTCAAGAGGCCTTGAGAAGAGGCTTCAAACCCCGTGATTAGGATTAAGGTTCAGGGTTTACGGTTTAAGGAACCCACGGCCTGCAGTTTTTTGCAACTACTACTACTACTACTACCACTACTACTACTACTACCACTACTACTACCACAACTTCTACTACCCATAGAAATACCAATAATAATAATCCTACGCTGCGAATTCAAATCACCGAAATGAAACCCTTAAGCCAAAAGCCTAAGAGAATCCCAAACCCCTAAAGCCCTGAATGCTCCAAACCGAAAGCCCCTACGTCCCTCAAAGCCTTAAGCTTCAATTCATACCCCAGACGCACCCTTAAGCCTCTATCAGCCGTGAACCCGTTGTCATCTGCGGCTGCAGGATTGGTAGCCAGTACCAGGCCGGCCTCACTTATTTTAATTTTAGGGTTTAGGGTTTATAGGGTTTAGTAGGTTGTGACATATGAGCGGTTAATGTAGACCCCCGTCAGCCCTAAACCCTGCAGTTCCGTTTCGGGAGCCTTTAAGTTGAACCCATACTCGGGGCAGTTCAGCCTTCAGGGAGTACCGTGCAGACGATGTTAGCATGAGGGCACAGAGTCTCATCGTGGGTTTGCGGGATAAGGATGGTGAGGGTGAGCATGATGATGATGATGATCATGATGATTGTTATAGTATCTTGGTGTATATTCTGTATATTGTTGTGTTGTTCTTGTTATTTCCTCCAGCCGCATGTAAACGCTTAAAACCGACAGGGTGCTGTTATTGCATTTATGATTATGGCACATAATATTGCTGCTATCATTTGCCTTGATACTGAGGATGCGGACTGCAGATGTTTCAGGTGAGTGTTGGGTTTGTTGGGCATTTCGCTTGTCCGCTTGCGACACTGCTTAGGAGTTGAACTAAGCCATGCCAGCCCCAATGCCTCTGGACAGGCGACAGTGCAGATCACACTCTTGCCCGGTGAATGGGCCAACCGCGCCTGGGCGGGCCATCTCTGCGGCACGAAACTGCCACCCGGCCTACTACGGGAGCAACTATTGTTATTATGGCTCAAAAGTCTGACAATCGTAGTAAAGTTAATCCAAAAGACATTGCCGAAAAGGTGATGATCTGCATTGAGAGCTACAAACATAATAGCACAAAGGGTGTTGGTGGTATCCTTACGGATAGTATAACAGTAACAGCAGCGCAAACCCATAGCTAAGCCCTAGACCTTGCAATCTCTACACCCTAATATCCTAAACCCTGAAACTCTAAGCTTGCACCCTAAAGTCCTAAAGGCGCAGCCTACCCTAAATCCAATCCCTGAAACCCTGAACTTACACCCCCCAAATCCTAATGCCCTGGAGCTCTCTTAAACTACCAAAGCCCACTTACTTGGGTTCTTGTTACAATATAAACACCAGTATAGAATGTACAGGGACACGACGAAAAGTAGGTTTTGGTATACAGGTTGAGGTTTATGTATGTACGTATGTATGTATGTACATATGTACATAGATAGACAAATAGATCTCATACATACATGCATACATACATATACATAGATCTTATAAAGCCCTTATGGAACACTTGTAGAGCCCTTCAAGAGGATTTCACAGAGCCCGGTTTTGGTCCCCACACCTGCCCTTGATCCAGAGAGCCCCGTATCTTGAAACCCCTACAGAGAATTGGACAGCACAAAAATGGTATCCTACGGTTGTGCGGATTGAGATCGGACCTTTTGATCAAGGTATCCGTCCGTTGCATCCTTCAACGGGTCTCGGCATACTCTCTACACACACGCTGACAACCAGGTTATACGGGAGTTTCCGAAAATTAGGGGTACCTTATTTTGGGGTCCTTATAATGAGGATCCTACTATTTAGGGTACTATATTAGGTCCCCTATTTTCTGAAACTCCCATATAGCCATAGACCTAGAGGCTCATACCCTACCCCTTTTTAATTTTAGGATACCTAGTTTTATGGCTTGGATCTGTTATATACAAAAGTAGATACACTAAAACAGGGGGTAGGGTATGAGCCTACAGGAGTTTAACAATCTGCCCCCCTAACCCTCGTCTGACGGGTAGGGTCCCAGACTAATCCCTTTGTTTTTTACTCAAACACCTCTGTGCTACACAGCATTAGGCATGTCCGGAAGCATTTATTTGGGCTTGGTGATAGTTGTACCAATCCTCACACTCCTGATGAGAACAGTGGAATACCAGATGCCAAAATCCCATTTTAGTTCTACGGCCTCTACACTAAGCCCAAACTTTCCTAAGCCCCCGTTCTGAAACCCTACGTTTCAATACGCCCTGAACCTTTACGGTAGGGTTTAGAGTTTAGGGTTGGTTTAGGGTTTTAGGGCTTATAAGCTTCCTAAAGCCTTAAAGCCCACCTCCAGGATCTTTCCTAAGCCCCCGTTCTGAAACCCTACGTTTGAATACGCCCTGAACCTTTACGGTAGGGTTTAGAGTTTAGGGTTGGTTTAGGGTTTTAGGGCTTATAAGCTTCCTAAAGCCTTAAAGCCCACCTCCAGGATCAAACGCCTGCAGCCGGGGTCTGTATCATCAGTAATCAGAATCCCTAGCTTTCCATGATCGTAATGAATATATTCCTGGACCTTAAACTCAAGATTTGCAACCCGAACCCAAAGACCTTAAACAAATGATCCGAAGGCAAGCTGAGCAGATCCTTGGCCACAACAGCATTGCCCGCTTTTTTCCAAGTTGAAAGGGAGGGTTTGCAAGTGGGTTAAAACCATTAAGGCGACAAAAAGGGCTTCATATGTTTCAATATTCCGTTGTTCACCGTTTTGTCGGTGTCGTTTTCCAAAACGACATTGCCCTACACCCGACGGGCATACAGCGTTCGGAACAGCAGACTCGCCCCCTGCCGCCCTGAACCTCCACTCATGAAGTAATTCTGCGGACTCCTTTAACATTTTTACACACTGTTACACAGAGCGATTGGAGTTCAGGGTGTAGCGTTTTACTTGTTGGTTGGTTGGGGGGGGGGGTTAGGGTTTAGGCCCTGGGCCCCTGGGCTGCAGGGTTCTTTTGGCGTTCAGGTTTGGGTTCCTTTGGGGCTTCGGTAGCAGTTCGCCTTTTCGATTGACATACAGTAGTATCTGAGTGGATACACTTTACACTTTTTGGGATAATATTACCCACTATAAAACTGAAAGTGCACACTTTTGGGGCTTATGAACTCAGCAACTAAGTTGAGGGTGTTGTGTGTTCGTTGGCTTAGGGCTTTCGGACTCTGGGGGTTTAGGATTCAGGTCGAGGCTACTTCTGTAGGGCTTTCTTAAACCGGAGCCCTGAACCCCTAGGCTTAAGAGCTACCAGAAGCCTCTATGGCTATACTAGGGTCTTAGGGTTTTAGGGTTTAGAGTTCCGAAAGGAAGGCAGTGAGGATCAAGGTTTCAGAGCGTAGAGTTCACTGTAGGGTAGAAGCCATAACCCCAATGGCCCAAGTACCTAGTAATCATATACTCTCCAAAATCCTAACCTACATAACTACTATCCTAACACCGAGTACCTAATTATTGGGTCCTTTGGACCCTTGGGGTAACCACTACTAATATCGACCCTGAGCACTCACCACAAGGGAGCTCTAAACAGCGCACCCCGGGTTTCAGGAAAGGAGAGAGGCTCAACCCGAAAATCCTCATCATTTCTCACCCTTAAGATGCCAAGAACCGAAGCCCGTAAATCTGAATCTCAAACTGCTCTAACCCTGAAGTCCCAGACCCGGAAAGCCCTAAACTCTAAACCCCGACCCCCCAAGTCCACCCCCCCCCCCGGAGTGCGTGCTGAAGACCCTGCAGCCCAGGAGTGCAGCTGAGCAGGCACTGAAGGTCGCTTGGGTTTGGGTCAGTTTTTTTGAGGAGGGGGGGGGGTGTACCTTAGGTTGTTTTTCAAGGTTTAGAGTTGATAGGGTTAGGGTTTAGGGTTTATGGGTTTGGGGTGGGGGTGTAACTTAGATTGTTGTTCAAGGGCTGTTTTACGACGGCTTGATCGGGTCTATGTTCTAGGGTTACAGCTTCATGGTCATGACCAGTTTGGCTTGATTCGCAACATTGACACATCTCGAGGCTCAAGGATGGAGGTGGGTCCAGCGAAACCTTGCCGAAGTGGATGGGGGTTCCTTACTATATTTATAGTAAAATATATCCCCAAACTCTGTTCAAATTATTAAGGCCCCTATTGGTGTTGGGGACTGGTGGGGAGACCTTCGAGCTTTGCGGGGTGACCCAAGACAGCCCTGAGTTCTCATAGAATTTAGGGTTCACGTTTCCATGGAATGGGGTGTAGGGCTTCGTTTTTCCGGCGCAGGTTTGAGGGCTTAGGGATTGGGTATTAGGATTATAGAACAGCTACAGCGCCAAGCACCCCTAACAAGCTCCGAGAGTGCCTCGCATTGTAGCCCTCGAGCTTGCACACCTGAGCACACCCCTAAACGCGATGCCCGTCATGGAGGAGTCTAAATACGTGGTAAAGATATTCCCGTTCTATTTGGAAACCCGATGTGCTGTAGCATAGGACATCTCCGCCGATGCCCAGTTGATGGAAGAGGCGCGATTGCTAGAATTCAGAGGGTTCGGATCGATGTCTTTGGGAGATATGGGTTTCCGGTTTGGGGTTGAGGGTGTTGGCGCAGCTTGCGATCTGTCATTTTTGGTGTGGGGGGGTGCGACATTTTCGAAAGTTGTTTCTCAACCCCGAACCATGATAAACCCTACAGCGAAAATGAGCCTGAAACCCTGAACCCTCAGCAAAACAAGCCTGAAACCCTAACCCTCCGTAAGGAACTTCGGACGCTGAGTTTGCCCCTGCATCCTGATCCCCACCTGAACCTTAAAGCCGTTAAGAGCCTGAGCCCAAATGCACGAAACAAACGGTGTTTCTGGGCCTGACATCCTAAGCCACTTCATCCACATCTTAAGGCGGTTTCGGGCAGGGTTTAGGGTTAAGCCACTTCATCCCACATCCTAAAACGGTTTAGGGTTTACCCTGAGGCTCTAGGACTCATATTGTGGGGTGGTGGGGTCCAACAACCATATGGGTGGTTGTCAATATTAGGGTCCCTTTTTGGGTCCTTAATATAATACGGCACCTAGTACCCAAGAAGGGATCATAATTTTGGCAGCGACCCAAAAGATTTATATGAGGCTTTTGGGCTATTTTCAGCCTTAGGGCATGCTCGGAACACAGTGCCTGAGAGATGGTACCGGCTCTGCATGCAAGGCTCCGGTGCCCAAATGTGGCACCTCACGATATCCATGCCTAGGTTCCTGAGTAGTACCCTTTTGCTCTTTTTGTCGTAACTGTAGGGTCCCCTCATTAAAACCGAATATCAGGAATAAGCATTCTGAACCCCGAAATCGCCAGCTAAACCCCCTAAACCCTAAACCCTCAAACCCCTAACCCAAAAAAAACCCAAACCCCCTAAACCCTCTCCTAACCCTTACTTTAAACCCCTAAAGTTTAAAGCCTAAAGCCCCTGCACCCTAGCCCAGCTTTGCAGCCTCCCCCAACCCTAGGCCCGGGATCCGCCGCGCCTTGCACTTGCTGCAGCAGTCGGAAGAATAAGTAGAATAGGGTTTAGGGTTTAGGGGTTTAGGGTTTAGGGAATCATGATAGTTTCTAGAATCATGATATTTTTTCGGTTATTTTCAGTCATAGTCGTCGTCGTCATAGAGAATATCGAACCCTTTACATAGATCCCTTATAGAACCCTAAAGAAACCCTCAAAGGAGCCCGTATTAAGTTGAACCTTATCATAGATCCCTTAAAGAATCCTTAAAGGAGCCCTCTTCAACTTCTTACGGGCCCCCCTCATCGCCCCTCTAAAGGAATACCCATCTAAGCTCCACACAGTCCACATGTCCTTGAAAAGAATCCCGAAACCCTAAACCCTAAGCCCTAAACCCTGAACCAGAATCCCCCCAAGAATTCACGAGGCTTCGGGCAAGAAGCCTGCGAGCAAGAAGGGTGGCGGGGGCCGATGGGCGACTCGCAGAAACGGTTAGCGCAGGGGTTCTGCTTAAGGGTTCTCTATAAGGGTTCTGCAAGAGATCTATGAGTCGGGTTCGATAATATAGGGGTTCTTCAAGGATTCTTTTAGGGTTCTACAAGGGAGCTGATAAGGTTTTGGGGCATATTGTACTATAATCATAACAAAGAACCCCCATCATAGTTTTGGTAATTCTTCAGGCCCCTGTATTCTACATGGGTTCTGTAAGGGTTCTGGAATACCATACTTCCCTGTTCCGTAACAGAACATGCTTGTTCCCAGGTTAGCTCAATGCCCAAGTGAGGGTTCTTATGATTGGGTGATATCAGGTGCTATTAGGGTTGTAAGGGCTTTTGGTGGTGTTTTTGCGCATTTTGCGTCGGACATGAAGTGGCAGTCGGAAAGGACGGGATCTGACAACTTGCGCTCACGGCCGGAGTAGACTCCTGATGAAACAGACTTTAAATCGCCTTCATAATTAGTTTTGCTTTGATCCTTGTTAGAGCTTGACCGTTAGACCCTCTACCCCAAACCATCCGAAACCCTAAGCACCTAAACTTCCTCGGAAGAAGGTGTAGGGTTTAGGATCTAGGGTTTAGGGTTGAGGTATAGTTTATAGGGTTTGGGGGAAACTAGCAGCTGCTTTTCCTAGAGGGCACGTTCTATAAGATGTAGAGTCCAGTCCGTTGAAGGTCCTGGAGGCTAATACGAAGATGAAGCCGCAGCTGAGGGACAGATGATGGAGTTCATGCAGCAGATGATGGAAAATGGAGGTACCGGGCTGCGAAGAGCATGTAAGTCCGAATTCAAAACCTACGTCTGTGGATTTCGGGGTTGATATTGCTGGAGGGTGGGATTTGGGATTCAAAGGGCCGAACCCGGCGCTGCCCGAATCCCCGCGAACTGGTGGAAGTTTTCCTGTGTAGTGATACGGATGTTGCTTTGCTTTCGGTTGTGATTTTTTAATTTTGGGTTGGGGCATGGGGCGTTTAGAGTGGGATGTCTTGATCCTTAGAGCACAAGTTCCCAATGTTTTAATCCTATTCGTCCAGGTACTTTAGGAGTCTGTTGGTTAACACGGTGACACGGGGTCGAACAGATGACGGTGGTATCCGCGTATAGTCCCTACATAATAGGTTAATAGGGTAGCATGCCCCCAAACCCTCTTCTTATCATTAAGGCATCTTCAATACTGCAGATAATAGTTCTCATTAAGTTCTCATATATGTATTCGATCACATACCCCCGCCTCAAGACCCACCCCCTGTAATTGTCAATCCCCCCAATGTGCCGTCCGTAGTGTACTTTGCAAGCTGGACCCCGAATTGCAAATCGTAGAGCCCAAACACCCCAAAACCTGCCATTCTCCAACCAGAGCCATTGATCCAAAAGCCCGGCCCTACATCTTCAGCGGCTTGCAGGCGCTTTCGCAAGGGAAGAGGTGAGTCCGGATGTTGTCAAAGGCACTGTGGTAGACTGGAGCTTTGCCTGCACTACGGGCCCAAGCAAAAGCCTTAAGCCCTAAACCTGACAATTTCACAGCCAGTGGTTCCTTGCGATTTAGGGTTGAGTCTAGAGGGTTTCCTGGCATCATGACAGGGCAGATCTCCATTTTTAGCTACTTTCTGGCGTCCGTATGGACTTTAGCAACCGGTGCCGGCGCGGATACTTGTTCAGCTGTTTTCTAGAAGGGTTCCCTAAATCCCAAAGTTCCGAACTCTCGGAACCCCTCAGCCCCATTGCCCTCCAGCCTTAAACCGCCCGTGACCTGTCAAAGAAAGTTGTACAGAATCCAATACCCTTAAACCTTGAAGCCTTTAGGCCCTGAGTCCTTAAACCAGTAATGAAAGCCCTTAAACCCTAAACCCCTAAATCGTAAACTTTCTGTGTACAGCAAGACGAGGCCGAGGCAGGGGAGGGCGCTCCTTGCGAAAGTTCGCTCAGCTTTGCTCCCATGCATTCTGTTAATAATATGTTGTGCCAAATTTTGTGGCGATGTGGTTAGCCCATCGCCGTGCCCGCAGACAGGCAAGTGATGGCTAACTCGAGTTAGTTCTTAGTTGGCATCCATTTTGTCGCCAAGTGTTTCGCTTCGTGACAGTCCGCATGACCGATTGCATAAATCGTAAACCCCAAACCCTTAAACCCCTAAACCTCCAAACCCTTAAACCCTTAAACCCTAAACCCCTAAATCGTAAATCCGAAACACCTAAACCCAAACCCCTAAACCCCGGCAGAAGCCGCCCACCTTCCAGGAAAGGCTCCTACGGCTGGATTCAGCCGGATGTTCCAGTGAACCACGAATCCGCACAGCATCGAGGCAACAGGGTTAGGGGTTGAGGGTTTAGGGTTTTGAGGGGTTTAGGGTTTAGGGGTTAGGGGTTGAGGGGTTTAGGGTTTAGGGGTTTTGCAGGGGTTGAGGGTTTGGGTTTAGGGGTTTTAGGGTTTAGGGGTTGAGGGTTTAGGGGTTTAGGGTTTAGGGTTTAATTCATAGTGAACCACGAAGCCTCACAGCATCGAGGCAAGTCATCTTGATCTGCGCTTCTAATAGAGGGTTAGGGTTTGGGGTAAAGGGGTTTAGGGTTTCGGGTTTAGGGTTTATTTAATACTGAGGCCTACATAATTACCAATACTATTTTGGTGTGCAGGGCTTCGGGTTTAGGGTTTAGGCTTGCAGAATTGGAGGCACCTTGTTTTTCTGGACTTCTAGTCGGCTTCTTAGGGATGTCTATATCCCACGGTTGATGATATAAATCCTGCATTACCCAGAATAGAGAATATACCATAATTCCCATAGCTTCGGGTCCTTAAGGTGATGCAGGATTCATATCATCCATCGTATGATAAAGGTTCTGTTAGGATCTTCCAGTTCGTCACTAAAGAACGGACACATGGATTAATGTACCAGGGCTCAGGGGGAGGGATTCCTCTGACAGGGCCACCTAAGGAATGGGAGGCATTTTTTCAAACGCAATTAAATGTTTCTTGCTCCTTGTTTTGAAGAGGGTTGGATTGATGTGCGTTTTGGAGTTTTGCTCGCGATCTACGGGTCGGAATAAGGGCATCGGATTGACAGTTAGAGTCGGTTAGTTCTTTATAGTTTATTTTACTCAAAGCCTATTGACATTCTTGAGGCCCCTCTCTTACGTAGCGGAGGAACAGGGGCTTATAGGAGCTGGTTTCAAAGGGCTCAGGATAAAAGGGTTTAGGGTTCAGGGGATGTTGGTTAATTACAAAGCCCTTGCAAATGACAGTAAACACCTATTTAAACATCCAAGACTTTTCCAAAAAAAATCCCAGGATTCTGTGCTTCGGGTTTTGCAGAGCTGTGTAGTTGTGTAGGCCCAGTGTAGGCTATGCGGCTTGGAGACCAAGCCTACTATACGTATACCCTACATTCGCCTTCCAAGAGACGGAATCGAAAGTTGGAGCATCAATATCCTCATGCCCTTAAGGTAATTAGTAAAGTATAGGGAATCGCAGCACTAGTCATCCTAAATCCATGTTCCAACTTTCTGGGGCTCACTTTGGTTTCCAACATATCGTAGCATTCTTGGAACTCTTAAGGGATAGCTTAACATCCAGGATTTTTGTAAAGCCTAAACCCTCAACCGTTATAATACCTCTATGCCATAGTAGCTGAGTGGATACACCATTCACTTCTTGGGATAATCTTACCCACTATAAAACTCAAAGTCTACACTTTTTGGGGCTTCTGAACTCAGCAACTAAGATGCAGCCAGAGCCCAAAGGCCCCCCCCCCCACATCAGAAGCCTCGCGCGGAGGTGGTAAAGTCTGGGTCCACCGAAACGATCTTCCTGAAGGTGTGGCAACACCGCTTGACTGAGGAGTATGCCCTAGATTAGCTGTTTTTTTTGTGGTTGGATGTCAGCATTTTTGGTATGTAGCTCGATGTTACGTGTAAGCCAGAGGCTAGGAACTAAACTGCTAGCAAGTGTTCATAAGCCAGCCAGTACTATGTGGTTCTTGGGGGCCTAAAATGCGAGTGGTTAGAGTGGCTCTGCGAACCCTGAAAGGAACCACATGGTACTTCCTAAACCCTAAACCCCTAAACCCTAAATCCTAAACCCCCTCCTCTTGGCGGCTTAGTGTCGCTGTAGGCCTGGGTAGTTCAAGACGGTGCGGGATGATTAGGGCCCCAAAACAGCACATGAGAAAACATGATGATAGGGATATCCCATATAACCCCCCTTACAATGAAGCCCGATAAGGTAGGGATATCCTTATAAAGGCTTGGTTAGACCCCCCCAACGACCCTCTAAAACACCCTTAATATACCCACTATTAAGGATCATAAGGGCTCCATTAAAGGGCCATTGGGGGGTCCTGGGTGTACTCTAAGTTACGGTAGGGGCCGCAATAATTACCTATACTATTTTGGTGTTCCTTATTATAGCTATAGTATAATGGGCCCTAAAACCCTATTCTGACTATTAAGGCCCCTACACTCCTACGCTATTGAACTTGTATTGTAGTGGCCATCCTGAATCAACAAATGATCCCTGCGATTTCTTAGCTTTACATTGGAGTCTTTCGGCATTATAGAGGAGGTGTGAATAGTCCCGGATGGTCGTATATAATCATGCCACGCCCCGCCCCACGTCACGGCCCTATTCCAATCATTAGGGCCCCATTATCGTCTGAAGACCCTCCGGCGGAGGTCTCACGGAGCTTTCGGAGGGGACGGTGGTCCAGTTCAAAGTCTACGAGCCCCGGCGTGAAGTTTAAGGTGTAGCCTTCGGGGTTCATGGGTTAGGTTTCACTGGTTGACCCTATGAATAAGCTCCCCTACATAATCTTCTCAAAGACTACATATAATGGGGATTCTGATAGGCAGTGATCGGCAGTCCTTTATATGAAGGGGTTCAGTCGTCAGGGTGCCAGCTGAGACCCCAACGCACGCACCCCAAAACCCTCATTTGGCTATAGATCTTAGGAGGCTCCTCACGTTTATGTTCGTGTGGTTGAGGAAGTATGAAATTGTTTGGCTAGCAGGTGGAGCTCGAGTGCTGAGTATATAGCAAGGCCGCTATAAACCGTTATCATGGCACGCCCTTGTCTTTTGTCGCTCTTGGGATCAACTTGTCTTCGCCTATTAAGTAAGGCATTGGCTTCAATGCACATGGTTAGGAATCCCTGACAGTCCTTGCATAGCCCCCCCCCCCCCCAACAAAAAACTTAAAAAAAAAACAAAAAACTCCTCAACTTAAAAACACTTAAAATCCAACACACTAACAACAACATAACNGGAAAATGCATGCACCCCCTCCCCCCCGCAAGAATTATCAAACAAAAACCCCTCAACTCCTAAAGCTTCAAACCCTAAACCACTAAAGCCCTAAACCCCACAGATCTAAAATCTGAAAAACACCTCAAACCCGAATCCCAGCGCCTAGGCCTAGGCCTCTTCGTCAAGGTACAGGGCCTTGGGCTTAGGGAAAAGTTGTTGGGCGCAGGCTCGGGTTCAGGGTATTCAAGGGCTTTGGGCTTAGGGGTTCCGGTCTAGAAAGCTCCTGATTGAGGGTCGTCGCAAGATCTATGCCTTATAAGGTTTTAGTGGCTTTTCGCATCTGTAGAGGAGAGCCTCATCTCGTCCCCTTCTGGTCATCATATGGTTATAAGGCCCCGACACTGCCCCAAACGGTAAACCCTAAACCCAGAAACGGAGCCTTGAACCCGAAAAACCCACGGCCAAGCCAAGGTGGACGTCAGTGGCCTCGGCGCTCAAGAGTTGGCACTGGTGTCGAGACCAGCGATTTCGAAATAGATCCGAACTCCTGCAAGCTCCCAAAGCCTGATCTTAATTAGTCCTCCAATCTCAACTTGTATTGTTTGGGGGGTAACTTGCAAGACTTAGTGCTTCTGCACTGTTTTTCTCAAGCTTCACCCCTTTAACCTTGGAAAACTCACAACCTCACAGCCTAAGGCCCTGAAACCCAGCAAACCCGCCGCCGCAGCATTGGGGCCGGAAGAACTAAACGCAGCCCCTTCTAAGCATATATATATATATACATACTGCCCCCCCTCCCTCGCTGAAGCCCGCCGTTGCTCGAAAGTGCCACAGCGCCATGCCGAAGAGGCTGATAGTGCCAGGACAAGCCATCCAGTGCGAAGTGAGGTAAAGTTGGCGCGCAGGGATCCTCTGGGATCACTGCTTGGAGGATCAGGGGACTTAGTAAGCTAGGTTATAAGTACCTTAATCGGGGTTATAAGTGATTATAAGTATGGTTACCTTAATTATAACCTAGTTACTAAGTCCCATGATCCTTCAAGTGAGACTGCATCAGGGCTCCCGGTGCTAGGGGCTTATGACGGATTTGTGGGATAAGATGGGGCATTTGCCGAGGGTTCTATTTTGGGAGCCTTGAATGGGTCCGTGACTCCGTGAGTCCGCACCGAAATCCTGAGCTGAAACCCGAGCCGTAGTAACTAGTGTACTGCCCCCTTAGAGTCCATTTATAGTTGGAGTTATGCTAGAGGGTTTAGGGTTTAGACCTCTTTGACTATACTCCAAAGCCGTATTCTGATTATGGAGACCCCTACAGACCCAAAATTCTTAATCCCCGATGGAACGATTGGAAAGGACCCGAACAGGAACCTCCCTCGGAGAACAAAACCTGTTCGAATTATTGGGATCTCTCTACAACTTTTGAAAACCTTGAGCACAACCTGTTACAAGTATCAAGGGCCCTGCTCAAACCCCCTTGTCCGCTATGGAACGCGAGAGCTTGTCAAACCCTTATTCTATGTTATCCTGTGCATTAAGTGCTCTACAATAATACAGCGAGGTCGGCGGACAAGTTGGTCGTCTGGAGTGCCGCGGCTGTCTACGTCGGGGCCTCGCTCAAAGTTCTGTGAGGGTTTTGATTCGGGTTGGGATATATGGGTTTGTAGCGTTGACGGCTGCGGGACGTTTTTAGCACCAAACATTGCATCCTAAGCTGAAAACCCTTGCATTCAGCACCTTCACCTATGTCCCAAAGCGGAACCCGAACGCCGAGACCACAGCCAAAAGGTCTCTTGGAGTTTAGGTTCTCCCATGTGCAATCTGAACCCCTCGCGAGGCTGCTGCGACACGGACGTTGAGGCCAGCGCCATTGGTGGGATGCTTTCAGACATGCTGTAGGTGCACTGCCAATTAAAGACTAGAGCCACTAGAAGTTTCTAGGCTACGGCTCAAGACCCAAACGCTCAAGGCTCCTGATAGATCCTTTCGTCCTTTGGTGTTTCTGCCCTACCTGATTCCCGACCTCACGCCGGTGATCAGGGGCGACTTCGTGCTTTTCGAGGTGATCCGGGAGTGCCTCTTCGGCTTCCCTAGGGGCGCACCTGTTCTTGTTCGAGGGGTTGTTCCTCCGCTTTGTCTTCATGGCGGCCCGTCCTGGGTCCCCCACGGAGCTGATCCCTGAGAGCAGTGAAGACGAGGATTTGGCCTCGATCAGGGGTGATGAAAATGAGAAGGCAGGCGACGTCGGTGGCTGCGCTCGGAAAAGAGATGAAGGCGCTATGGCTGTCGATGCTACTGGGGGCAGCCCGGGACGTGGGAAGCGGACTCGTGAGCCGGCTGGGCCCTCTGGGGCACGTCCTCGTCGACACGGTGGTGATCGTCCAGATGATGGGGGCGCTGAGCCCATNGGGAAGCGGACTCGTGAGCCGGCTGGGCCCTCTGGGGCACGTCCTCGTCGACACGGTGGTGATCGTCCAGATGATGGGGGCGCTGAGCCCATTGGGAGTGAAAGCGCTCCTGTCACTTCGGGGGAGCTCCGTCGCCTACTCGAAGTTCACCTTGGTCCCCTTGCGGCCTCGTGGTCCGAGATGACTGGGAAGGTCAAAGACTTGGAAGAGGAAAGAGAAAAAGATCGACAAGCACGTGATGCTCTTTTGGGTCGTGTTGTGCACATTGAGCAAGAACGGACCGAAATCAAGACCGAGCGGGAGGCCATGCATGGTCGCCTTGCTAGGGTTGAGCAAAAGACCGCAGGAGTCGATGCCCAGATCGTTCGGCTCACCAAAGATGTGGAGGACCTCAAGCAGAAGGCATCGGTCACTCCTGCAGTGGGCAGTGGCAGTGGGGCAAAAAATGATCCGTGGGCTGAATACCGTGTCAAACATGGACCTGCTCCTGGGATGCCTGGCTCTACTGCCTCTACCACTGGACAACGGGATGTCCCCCCTGGAGGCAGTGTGGCTGGGGAGGAGCTCTCTGAGGAGGACAAAAGGACGCTCGTCATCGGTGGCTGGGCTCAGGACTCCAAGAGGCAGGTGATCCTTGACGAGAGCGCGGGCTTCCTGGGGCGTGCCGCTGTCAAAGACCTCATCGATCAGACTTCCTTGACCGTCTGGGGACCTCGACGCTCCTTTGGGGTGCTCGAGTTTGTGCTACGAGATGGAGAATCACCACAGGGGATGAGAGATAGAATGTGGGGTGTCATCCAGTCTGCTCGCAACGATCCCTTTCAGCTCGACTCCACCGCCAATCTCGGAACCCCCAAAAAACTTTGGTGCAGCTTCACGAAGACGAGGGAGGCCAGACGTAGAAGTGCCCATGGGTCGATGCTTCGTCGCGTTTGTCTTGGTGCAGTAGAAGACGCTGCAGCTAGTGGGGAGGCGCACAACCTTCTCGCCCGGGCGGAGACGGCCTACGAAGTGGATTGGGGGTCGGGAACGGTTTGGGTTGGTGAATGGAAATTGGGATCGGCCACCCATAGGATGCCCAAAGGAGATGGTGTTAAACAGATGAGCTCGGGATGGCTTGACCTCAATGCCATCTCCCGCGCGACCGGGATTGCGTATGACGTCGCAGTCCAAGCATTCGAAAGAGAGCTTTGACAAGAACACAGGGGTGGTTTCACTGATAGCCTCGAGTATGATGTGCCTTGCCATCCTGCTCGGGGAGCTGACCGTCGACCTGATGCTCGACCGCCAACGCGTGTCATGAGGAAATTTGGGTCGTGGAACATTGCTGGCCAAAGTCTTCCTAAGGTGGACCTTGTCGCTAGCTCCTTCGATTTGCTGTGTATACAGGAGATGCCTCGTGGACCTCCCGGATGGGATGACCATGCCACGGACAACTTCGTGTGGTTTTCACATCAGGGAAAAGAACAGTGGAGAGGGGTGGGCATTGGGGTGGCACGCGAAATCTTCGACAGCATCACTGACAAAACCTTCTGTGAGCGTGGGGCGGCTTGGGTGGTACGCTTGAAGAACCACAAACGATTCATTCTGGCCTCACTCCATTGCCCCACCGGNGCACGCGAAATCTTCGACAGCATCACTGACAAAACCTTCTGTGAGCGTGGGGCGGCTTGGGTGGTACGCTTGAAGAACCACAAACGATTCATTCTGGCCTCACTCCATTGCCCCACCGGAGTGAGTGTCACCACGTACCAGCGCGATGTCACTGAGTTCAAGCAAGCTCTGCGGAGATGGCATGTGGACCTTCCGGTGCTCTGTGGAGTGGATGTCAACGAGGTCGTGGGTTGGAACACCGAAGACTCGGCCGACGCTTCCATCCGTGCTGGGGCGAAGATTGACAAGACCTTGGAAGTCATGGCTAACCTCAACATGCGTCCTGTTGCGCCTCAGATGTGTGATCGCCTTCGCCCGACACACTACCCACGGGATGAGAATCGGGCTGGAAGGCACATCGATGCCATTTTCAGTCGACGCGTTGGGGTAACACCGGTTGTTCTTCGACCTGAACTGAGAGTGGAGATCAACACCGACCATGCCCTGCTTGAGATGTATGTCGAGATTCAAAAAACCAGACCCGCACGGTGGTTTGACTCGAGACCGAGATGGGTTGTTGGAGAAGAGCCGTTACCG
>BGNK01004697.1:2779-13473 GCA_003297005.1 Symbiodinium sp. clade A Y106 | reverse complement strand
AGTTGCGCCTGTACCGCCTTGCCTTTGGCATGAGACGTGGTCGTGACGAAGACTGGGTTGGATACAACCAGCGTAGCCTCCGCACGATCCGTGCCTGGATCCAGGCGCAAGGGGTGGAGAGATGGAGTACTAAAGTTCTTCGCCTACAACATGCACTGTTCGGACATTGGTGCAGACGCCGGGAAGGTGACTCTGAATGCATGCCCTCCCTCTTACTGGGGTGGCGTTCGCTGAAGTGGTGGCGGGCTGAACAACGGCTCGCTGGGGGAATGCGACATCCTAGACGTTTTCATGCCGACAATAGTGAGAGAGATATGGCCGAGGCCCTTGGCCTTAACTGGCGTGTTGCCACTGCCAACCGTGAGGGATGGAAAAACCTCTTGCCCCTATGGCTACAACATCGGGATGTGCAGTGGACTCGTGGACGTCAGACTGCCGTGTGCGCCTAGTGTCTTTGTACACGCTGATTGAGGGGGGCTGGGCTGTCTACTGGGGTGAAGCCTTGCTGAAGACTGATGTGGTAGCTTTTGCTCGAGCCCTTCGAAGTGCTGTGACACACACACGACGCACAACTTACAATGAGACTACACAAGTGACTACGTGACCAACTACCTTTACCCGAAGCTGATTCAGTACCTCTTGTTTATGGTGTGTCCTGTTGAGTTTCTTGAGAAAGCCGTAGCTGACGACGGGAAGTACGACATGGCCGGCCGCCTCCCGCCGCTACTGGCTGCCCTCGCCGGCTGCCTTCTTGGGGGGCTTGCCTCTGGACGCCCACCTTCCCGTGTTCGAGCCAGGAACACGTGGGATGATGGCGTTGAGGAAGGTGGACGAGATGATGAGTGGTCAGAACCTCAACCTGAGCCTGCCGTTGACCCTTACCACCAGTGGAATGACCAGGCGAACATGCAGAACCTAGGGATGGGACAGTGGGCACCGACATGGTCCTGGAGTTCGTGGAGCTCATGGGATGGCTGGTCAACCGGAGAACAGGACAGGAGACAATGGTGGGATGGTGCGCCCAGTGCACACCGTGACCAGCAACCCGAACGTGCAACGTGGCATGACCGACGTCCTCAGCGTGGATGGCGTGAATATCGCGATGACGGTCCTGGAGAACCTCGTGGTCAAGACGACGGCGGACAGTGGGGTGCTTGGGAAGTACCACAACGTGAACGCCAACCTCGTGGTCAAGATGACGGCGGACAGTGGAGTGCTTGGGAAGTACCACAACGTGAACGCCAACCTGCACGTGCTCCTCGTCCTGACCGCCAACCTGGAATGGAAAGGGAGGAGCGAAGGGATGCTGGTACCGACGAGTTCCTTTACATCCCTGGGTGGGGTCGTGGCGCTCCTCTTCTACCACGAGACCGCCGGGCGGCAGGCTTCTACCGTGATGGGGTATGGGTTGATCGTCCCCGCACTGACCTGGAGGAGCGCTGGCAAAGAGGAGGGGGCGGGGAGGTTCGCACACAACGAAGAGAAGACCGGCAGAGACAGTGGTTCGATGGCACTTTCAGGCCAGCTGCTTTCAGGCGCGCAACCGAGGAGAGTGGGGGCGGCCTCGTCGTGAACCAGGCGATGAGGGATCACTTCAGGGAGATCCTGAGAAGAGCAGACCGACGGGATGAACCTGCACAAGCCTCGCCTTCTCCGCCGCAACAACAACAATATGGGGGCGTTGGGAGTGATGGGGTTGTCCACCAAGTCCTAACACACACGGGTGGCGGGACCTTTTCCTCACCGTGGTGGACAGCAGCCGAGTGGAGACGCTGGAGAGCCCGTCGGGCCCGCCTTGCGGAAAGCACAGTGGAGGTTGGGGTGGACTGGTCTGCGACGGGACTACCCATGGTGATGGACTTTGTCGCTGAGCTCATGGGCGCCTCTCCTGGTATGTGCAGTACGCCCGGGACGACCACAACCACATCGAGTACATGCTCCTCGTTCAGCGGTACGTCGCCAAACAGTGTGCCTACTGCGAGGGGGACGGTCACGACGAGCATGGCTGCTGTTCTGACGTCGCTGCCCTCTACCTCGACCAGCACCTTCTTGGAGAACGGGCAGCAGGGTTCTGGCCAAGAGGAGGAAGACGTGATGCTGATGCAGACTGGGGCGAGGACTGACGCACCTGACCGGGAGGAGAACAACCGAACAGAGGAGAACAGCCAAGTGGGAGAAAACATGTCCGTTGGGGAGACCGCTGAAGAAGGTGGATATGGGGATGGAGCTGATGGTCCCGAAGAACCTGGTGAAGCCTATGGCCTTTCTGCGGATGAACGCGACGAGCTGGTGGAACTTGGGTGGGATGAAGGGGTGGTTGCTGACCTACATGAGTTTCTCCTCTACTTGTCTGACGTGAGAAGCCGCGCTGGAGCCGGTGCGGTGGCGTGGGCTCTTGGACAATCGGCCCACTCTCTTATCCTCGCTGAAAGCACCCTTGACTTGGCGACGGACGTGCTGTTCCGACGAGTACAAGGGGTGGCGGAGGAGAGGCCAGAGGACTTTGGGGTGAGAGGCCGTCTGTGCGTGGGGTTTGCTGGCTTCCAGAAGGCTTTGGGAGGTATGCACCTTCGCATTACTCAGAGGCTTCTCCAGGACGAGTGGATGAGGACGAGTGATGTCGGTGACCCACCGCTACTTGGACCGGCTGGGGGAGTTCTCGCTGATAACACCCAAACAGCGGCTTTGGCTCTGGAGGTAGCCAGAGAGCGAGCTCGGAACCTGGTGGACAGAGCTCGCCGAGCACGCCGCGCTCGTCTAGGCCAGTTCGTCTTGGGAAGGCACACCGGAGCAGGACGCCGCTGGGCACCAACCTGAACACCCTGGGGAGGACGCCGACGACGTGGAAGAGGACAGTCACTCGCTGATGCAGCTCACACGGGACGAAGAAAACGACCTGGACAACCTCGCGGTGGATGATGAAGTACGTCGCTGCCTCAGAGACCTCCTCCGGAGCCTTGAAGAGCAGGAGAACAGGGACGTTGGTGCCGAGTACCGTTGGGGTGTACAACAAGTACTGGAGGCCTGTGTGGGAGCTCAGCGTGTTATGGAGTGTGTGCGGAATATCCTTCGCAACCGGGTGGTACCGTCACAGGCAATGCGCAGTTGGCCCTGCCAGAGAATACCGCCGTTTGGGCCTCTCCGCTCTCGGATTGGGGCGTGGATGGCCGAGTATCGCTGGGTCGTCGTCCAGGCATTCGACAGGGAGCTGGGTGCGTCTTTACAAGAACTCCTGGGGTGCCCAGCAGCGTCTCGTGAACCTGTTGGGCCGGCTACACCTGCCAGACGAGGACGAGCCACTCGCGAACCTCGTGTGCCTCCGCGTGGCAGCCGTTCCAGAAGCCCGGTGGTTCGATCCTCCAGCATGGTGCCTGGGGTGGGAACTGGCAACGTGCTGTCGTCTACTGGGGTGACCTCTGTGGTGGAAGGCGACACTGGGATGGCAGACGAGAGGGAGGACATTGGTGTACGTGATCGCCCTGCTCCTGACTTACCTGGTGACCCGGGAGTTCGTGCAGGTCCTGGGGTGGGCTCGGACGTACCTGGCCTACCCGTTCATGCTCCGCCCTGTGGTCCCATTGAAACTGTTCCTGTACCCCCTCATGGTGGCTCCGTTGGTGGAGATGATGATGATGGGGCTGTTACTGCATCGGTGGCACGGGAGACAGGACCGGGCGTGGCTGCTGGGATGGGTCCAGGTGCACTTGATCTCCCTTGTCTTGCTCTACCTGGGGAAGGTGTTCCTGCGCTACTTGAAGGTCCTGCACTACCTGAAGGCCCTGGTATTCGCCCTCGTGCTCCAGCTGCTGAGGGGTTTGATGCTGGTGCTCTGCCTGTTCCTGGGGATGGCGTTGATGTCCTTCGTACCTCGGTGCTATATGGTGGACTGGATGCCTCTTCGACTCCGGGGATGGGATCGATGACGGGTGATGGACCTGAACCTGAGGGCAGCCCGTGAATTGGGACAGATGTGATCTTCTCTCTGAAAGTGTACTACGCGAGGGGTGTGTTTTTAGCAGTGCATGCCTAAAGTAGGCAGGCCGGAGCAGAAAAGGCCGTTGCACCTTAAAAAAAAAAAAAAGAAGTTTCTATACTCTATATAACCTAAACCCCCAAACCGGCGCATGATAGCCTCCTGTTGTTGCCGGTGCCTTACAGGACTCCGTTAAGTACAGCCGTCCTTTCGGATGGAGACTAGGTCACCCAGCTGCACCCTTTATACCCCTCCTGTCTTGGCTCTTTAGGATGACTCACAGTCCAGGCACCCTGAGTATGTTTTAACGTGCCGCTGGGGAAGTTTGCAGCACTGCAGAAACTGTATATTGCAGGGACTAGTGGAGGGAGAAATACTGGAAAGAAGTTAAAGAGATACTCGATTAGACTGATGTCCAGGCCTACCAAAGCCTAGATACTGGTAAATCCTTAACCCTAAACCCCAAACCCTAAACCCTAAACCCCAAACCCTGAACCCTAAACCCTATACGGTAAGCTGGCTCCGATCTGAAGAGCATGCTGAGTGGCAGCATGCGTCTGCAATGTGGGCATGGTAGATTGGATACGTGTTCCAGAGTCCTCCGAGATCATGGACTCTTTGGCCAGCGACAGAGTGATTGAGCTGTTCTGTGCCATGCGTGTGGGTCGGAGCAGAGCTTTTGCTTGCCTTTGGCAACACCATCGCCAAGCATTTGAGGTGCAACAAGGGTTGGGACGACGTGTGCAACTGCAGTGCCATGAAACCTTTTAGCAGGGCCTCCGGCGCTTCCTGCAGCTCATGGAGTGCACAAGCGAGCTGCTGCAGGCTGAAGGCGTGGATCGATCAACGTGTTGACCAAGCCGGAGCGGCACCGATGCTCGGAGCTATGTCCGTGACCTAACATAGGGGCCTTAATACTTACCTATACTATTTATTGGGTTCCTGACTATAATTATAGTGTCATGGGCCCCAACCATATTCCAATTCCAATCATAAAGGCCCCTATATTAGTTGACGATGTCATGAAGACATCTGCTACGAGCAAGCTGAAGGAGCCCGAGTTTCAGACTCTCATGCAGAAGTTGAGTGTGGAACAGCCGGCAATCCTAGACTTAGCAGCTGCGGAGGAGAAAACTCTGGAGTTCACGAAAGGCTTGCGTGCAGGACGCAGATGGTCAAGTCGCTGGAGTAGAAGGTCGGAATAATGTGTGACACTATTCCTTCGGGTTCCGCATTACTTGTAATATTCGTAACAAATATAGAACATACCCAAACCTATTCTAGCTTACAAGCTCCTACATTATAAACAGAGATTTGGCTTTCAGTGCTTTGGGGTAGCACGGTTTCAGTGCTCTCGGCAGAAAGCATCGTTATTCAGAAACTAGGTCATCCCAGCTATAGCCAAAGGATTTAATCTACAACTGTGGGATGTAAGAGGTCCTGGACATGCATTAAACCCTACACCCTCTTAAACCCTACTAAAACCTAATAAACCCAATATGCCCTACCAAACCCTACTAAACCCTGATAACTCCTAAACCCTTGCAACCCACAACATAGCAGGCCACGGGAGCAGAAGTAGGAGGAGCGCAGCTCCTCAGCCGTAAGCTCGACTACTGTAAGCCTTCCTTCTTCACCTTAAGCAAGAGCCTTAAAAATGTCGGCCATGGTGGCGTAACGCATATAAGCCCTTTCTTCACCTTATGCATGAGCCCTAAACCCTAAACCCTATGAAAGAGCCCTTGAGCCCGCAGCCCCAAAGTGAAAGAAGTCATAGGCGGCTCCGCCATGTCCTTCCAGACGTCGCGGAGTGGCCCAAAGCACAACTGGAGAAGGCAGGTTGAGTTTTGAGGGTTAGGGTATGGGAATTAGGGTTTAGGGTCTAGGGTAGCTCCACAAGTATTCTGTATGGGTTTACCATTTTGTACAGCTAGGGGTTTCCACTAGTTAGGGGTCTGCATTCAGGTTCCTGTTTATCTACAGATAACCTGGACTTGAAAGACCTACCTCAACCTACCAAAACCTACTAGGGTTTATAATAAGAACCTACAAAAAAGTAGGGTTTGGTAGTTTAAGGTAAACCCTAAAACCCTAAACTTCGCGCGAGCATCATGGAAACCAAGGCCCCCAGGAGGATCCACAAAGTATAGATTCCTTAATAAGGGTTCCTGTAAAGTACCCTTTGAAATTTAGTAGTATAGGGTTCCAATTTAGAGGATCTCCTTTTTGGATTCTGGGGCTGGGAAGCCTTTCCTTAATCAGGCCGTACTTTAAGGACTCGGCCGCACAGACAGATCCCCAAACTCATCCTGCTGGCCCGAAGCCGCTGCTAGCCCTGAACCCGAAACCCCAAGAGCCCCACGAGCCCTACTTGAAGGATCATGGGACTTAGTAACTAGGGTTATAATTCAGGTAACCATACTTATAATTACTTATAACCCCAATTACGGTACTTATAACCTAACTTACTAAGTCCCCTGATCCTCCAAGTAAGAACCCTGAGCTCTAAGTATGGCCCTAAGGACCCGAAAGCCTAAGCCACATCTTCACAAGATGAAGCCCCAACGCGCTCCAGATATACATGGGCATACTGATATGCTGAGCCCGAAATCGAAGCCCTAACGGGCCCTAACGCCAGACCCCCATAGACCCAAGCCCGATAGCCGCAAACCCTAAGGCCCTGAAACCTTTAAACGTAAATCCTAAATGACCTGAAGCCTCCAACCTCCCAACCCGCACGTCCAAATCCTAGGCCGCCCCTTTTTAAGTTGGTGTTTCCCCCTACTGCCTACCTAGTCACGTTGCTACTATTGAGCGTTGCTGCTCCGTGAGGTGGAGCGGGCAGAGTTGAAATTGCTCTGCGCATTCGCCGAAAGGTGCCGGGAACAAGGTCGGGTTAATCCAGACGCTATGCTCTACAGACCCTATCTGCTTATAACCTTAATTAGGGGTACCTGGACCCCAAAAGTGTGTAGAATAATAGCCTGTAATAGGTTTTGGGCCATTATTTTACCTACTTTTGGGGGTCTAG
The DNA here is from genome assembly GCA_003297005.1 of Symbiodinium sp. clade A Y106. Taxonomy (NCBI): domain Eukaryota; class Dinophyceae; order Suessiales; family Symbiodiniaceae; genus Symbiodinium; species Symbiodinium sp. clade A. The sequence continues at coordinate 6,469 of BGNK01004697.1, read as the reverse complement.
GTACTTGTAACCCTAAACCCGAAACCCAGACCCTGCTCTTTTGGGGTTCTTGAGTTTCTTAACGGTTTCGGCTTTGGAGTTCGGGGTTCCGGGTAAGAGTTTTCAAGGTTTAGGAGTTTAGGAGTTTAGGGGTTTAGGGGCTTAGGGGTTTAGGGTTTAGGGGTTTAGGAGTTTAGGAGTTTAGGGGTTTAGGTAGGAGTTTAGGGGTTTAGGGGTTTAGGGTTCGGGCTTCAGGAGTTTAGGAGTTTATAGGGCTTAGGGGCTTATAGGCTTAGGCTGATGTTAAAGTGTTCAGGTTCCGTGACGAAGGTTTCGGACTGGACTGTGTTTCCCTAAATTGTGGTTGCTTTTTAGGTTGCCAGAAAAATGGTACGGCACCCTCATAAAAAGGACCCTAAGAGGAACCCTACTCTACCCGTATAAACGCCACCTTAAGAATGACGCTAATTTGGAGAACTACCCATTGTCATGTGGTGCAGGCAGGGTTTGGGGTTTGTGTGGCTTTGATTTCTCGAGTTCGGGGGGCGATCCAAAGCGAGGGCTCTGAGTTGCGGCTACATGTCCTGCACGTCTTTTGTGGCAATCGTGGCTCACACGAATGTGCCTTTTCCCTAAAGCCCTGCGAGTGTTGGAGCATCATCCTTCAACGCCACAGCTTGTACCCGAATATCCCTGAGAACTAAAGTCTGGAGTCAGACTCCTCATGCCCAACTTGTCAACTGATTTCATGCGCAGCATGCAGACTATTGCAAAGCACGGACAACTGCAGCCCTTGCTTGAATTTGCAAGCCAGTCTGGAATGAGCGCACACATGGAACAGGGTTCCTTTGGGTACGAGGATTGGGGCTTTCCGGTCTTGTCCATAACTCGGGAGGTCAGCGCCTCATTGGGCGTATCCATGGCGCCTTAGCCACTGATCGGCACAAACTGTGCCTTGAAGGACTGCACGACGCCAAGAGAGAAGTCGAAGAGCTCATTGCATCTGGTCTCATCTCATTATCTTAGACAGTGATTTATGTGCTCCTTTCGCTGTGCGCCGCATGAAAACACCAGAAGGTCAACCTGTGCAACGTCATCTGGCGAACACACAAGGTGGCGCGGAGGAGTTTCCACATGCAAAGCTGGAGGACATCATTCACAGCATCGCAACTGCTGACACAGCATGGTCGGAGTCGTTCGATGGATGATCTCAGACCCTAAACCTGAGGCCCTACCCACATCGAACCCTTAATCTTTCCCCTCTTGCAGTTCTGAACACCCATTTTTGAGCACCATACAAGCTCATCGATGACATGATTTTGGATGCCAAACTGAACTTACCGAACCCCAAAGCCTGAAGGCACTAAACCCTGAACATGGGGGCCAGTAAGGTTTTGACAGGCTGAGACAATGAGTCCGCAACATTCTCAACCCAAACCCCAAACCCTAAACCCTGAAGGCACCCCCAACCCCTAACAGCTCAAACACCATAGCCACCCTAAAGCCCTGCCCTCATAAATCCTTATAGACCCGTTGTCAATCCCTATAGATCCCTCGGAGATTCCTGGCAGATCCCTTACAAATGCCCTCGACAGGGTTGGACAGCCCCATCTTGAATCAGCTCGTGCTTGCCGTGCTGTGCGCCCATGCGCAGGCCTGAAACAGGTTTAGGATTTAAGAAAGAGGCCTTCATGCAGGGTTTAGGGTTTAGGGAATTTCGGGTTTAGGATTCAGGGTTTACTTAAATTAGGGCCTCAACGATTAGAATAGGATTTGGGGGTCGATTACAATTACAGCAGAGTTCTCAGCAAGGGCCCAAAAAGGATAGTTTAGAGTTGTTGTTGAGATAATCAGGCTTTCGTAGTATGGCATAATAAAGGATTTCGGTTCTTCTCCCTTGAGCCTTGTCGTCACGATGTGGGTTCGGCGGAGCCAACATAACCACTGTTGCTGCCACTAGGTGTAGGGCTTGTAAGGTTCAGGGTTTAGGGCTGAAGTGTTGTTAGAGCTGCATCGCACGAGTGCGATCTGCTGTTGTCCGTCTTACTTTTTGGCTCCACTCGATGATCCCGAACCCTGCACCGGCTGTAAACCTCAATCCCTTCATAACAGGAGAGACCCTCATACAACCCTAATTTCAAGAAACCCATACACAGACGCTTACAGTCCCTTCTGGAAGCCGTTTTTTTGGGCCCCAAAAAGCAGAGAGAGAGAGAGAGAGCCCCTTGAACGCAGCCTGAACCTTAAATCCACAGACCTAAGCCCCTCAACCCCCAAACCCCTTAAACCCTAGCGACCTCAAACCTTCAACTCCTCAACCGCTGAAAACTGCCCCGAACCCCTAAGCCCTGCACCCCCAACATCCCCCAGCCGTAACCCTCAACCCTAAACTCTACACCCCCAACCCCTAAACGCCACACCCCCTAAACGGTAAACCCTCAACCCCTCAACTCTACACCCCCAACGCTGAAAACCCTCAGGGCCCCCAAAAACCCCGAAAGCCAGGGCGACCCTCACGGAGCTGCAGTGGAGGGCCTTGGAGCTCCAGCTCTAACGAGTTAGAGGGGTTTAGGGTTTAGGGGTTTAGGGTTTAGGGTCTAGGGGTTTAGGGTTTAGGGGTTTAGGGTTTAGGGGTTTAGGGTTTAGGGTTTGGGGTTGAGGGTTCAGGGTTCGGGGTTCGAGGTAGGTTTTAGGGTTGAGGGTTCAGGGTTTAGAATGGAGGGTTTAGGGTGGAGGGTTTAGGGTTGAGGGTTGAGGGGGTTTTGGGTTCAGGGTTGTTGAGGTTTACTTGGATAGCCAATTTTATGTTGGTTCTGCTTGTGAAAGCTTGACCTTTGTAGGGCCAGGCTATGGAAGAGAGTTTACTATAGGGCCTTCAATAGTTACCAATACTATTTTGGGGGTTCCTTGAAAGGGTTCCTTAAAGTCGTCTGCAAAGGAGTCAGTGATCCGGAGGGGCGAGCATCATCAGCATCAGCTGGAAATCCTTTCAAGCCCAATTGGAAGGAGTCAGTGAACCGGAGGGGCGAGCATCATCAGCATCAGCTGGAAATCCTTTCAAGCCCACGCTCTACTCTCAAAGCGTTGGAGCACACGGCAAGGGTAGCATTCCACCCAATCATTGGACGGAGTCTTCTTTCAAGCCCATGCGCTACTCTCAAAAAGTTGGAGCCCACGGCAGGGGTAGCATTCCACCCAATCATTGGACAGAGTCAATGAGCCGGAGGGGCGAGCATCAGCAGCATCAGCTGGAAATCCTTTCAAGCCCATGCTCTACTCTCAAAGCGTTCGAGCCCACAGCAGGGATAGCAAAACACCCAATCACTGGACGGAGTCAATGAACAGGAGGGGCGAGCATCATCAGCATCAGCTGGAAATCCTTTCAAGCCCACGCTCTACTCTCAATTCGTTGGAGCCCACAGCAGGGGTAGCATTCCACCCAATCACTGGGCGGAGTCAATGAACCGGAGAAGCGAGCATCAGCAGCATCAGCTGGAAATCCTTTCAAGCCCACGCTCTACTCTCAAAGCGTTGGAGCCCACAGCAGGGGTAGCATTCCACCCAATCACTGGGCGGAGTCAATGAACCGGACGGGCGAGCATCATCAGCATCAGCTGGAAATCCTTTCAAGCCCACGCTCTACTCTCAAAACGTTGGAGCCCACAGCAGGAGTAGCATTCCACTCAATCATTGGGCAGAGTCAGTGAACCG
>BGNK01004696.1:20109-49158 GCA_003297005.1 Symbiodinium sp. clade A Y106 | reverse complement strand
TTGTCTCAGATGTTCTTCACCTTTAGCAACAGCAATATCAATAATGACAACACAGCAGGTAATTATGACAGAAAGAGATGGAACTACTTTTTCCATCCTATGGCGGTAACCATTGACAATTTAGAAGGTGTAATTGATAGTGATAAACAAATTTCAGCGCAAATACAAATAGCCAATAAGAAATTCCCAGAACAAGAAATATCAAGTATCAGTGAATTTATGTATTTCCTTCGCCGTGCGGTTAATGTAATGAGCCCTTATTATGATGGTTTTAGCATTGACATTTACCGTTATGCTAATGATAAATTCATTGGTGGTATTAACTTTGACAAACAGCCTGATATGAATTTCACCGGATCAAACACAAAAATGGGATCTTTGATNAATGATAAATTCATTGGTGGTATTAACTTTGACAAACAGCCTGATATGAATTTCACCGGATCAAACACAAAAATGGGATCTTTGATCACATTTAAAATTAAAGGAGCCAACGCCAATTTTGCATTGGGTATTGAAAGAGTTTTCATAACAGCCGTGTCTGAACAAATATTTGAATTGAGCGAAAGTGCGTCAACCGTTTTAGACTAACTTCAAGTTATCATCATTAAATTAATTAAAATCTAAATTAGTTTAATAATGGCTTCAATAAACAATCTAACAGCAGTTTATGCCGACAAGTTTTATTTAGCATCCTCAACGGGTGTAAGTGAAATTTCTGACACCTACGCAACAAAGACAGAGGTAGAAAATCTTAACTTCGCAACAGACATAACGGCAAACACCGACGCCATAGCAGTTTTAAATACAAAACAGCTACAAAATTTCAATAATATTAATGCTATTAATGATGACTTAACCAACAATTATCAAACTAACACAGTTTTAGCAACTAATTTTTACAATAAAACNAATACAAAACAGCTACAAAATTTCAATAATATTAATGCTATTAATGATGACTTAACCAACAATTATCAAACTAACACAGTTTTAGCAACTAATTTTTACAATAAAACAGAAATAGACGCTACATTTACTAATTACTACACATCAACACAGATAGACACAAATTTATCTACTAATTATCAGAATAACACATTATTAGCTACCAATTTTTATAATAAGGGCGATGTAGATACATTAATAGCAGGTGCTGGTGGTGGCAGTGGTTATACCGATACAGAAATTGATAATCTACTCGCGTTAAGAGTTCCGTTAAGTGATTTTACTGACCGCTTTAAAACAAACCCAGTTATTGATTGTAGCGCCCCAACTATTATTCACACGGGCTTAACATTGAATAATGAAACAATAAATATATCACCGACTACTGGGTTATTATTTAGTAACCAAACAGGAGGAGGAGATAAAGTAGTAAGTGTGTTTAAAAATGCTACTAATTATATAACTTTACAAGGAAATAAAATTGTGTCAAATGCTACAAGTGATGACAGTGTCGTAGATTTGGATTTAAATCCATCAGGAAATGTTAATATTACTAACGATTTATCATTGTCTAATTTAACAGCAGACGGAATTAGTCTAACCAATAATATTAATATTGGTGGTAGTATTGAATTAACTGATGGTAACACAAGCATAGAAAGATACAATAACGCTACTAAATCAAATATATCAATGGATTTGAGAACAGACCAAGAGGCAATGAGATTAATGTTAGGAGCATCCACAGATACAGACACTAATACCTATATTGAATGTAACAATACAACAGGAGGAACAACGTTGTTTAACCCAACATATTTTAAAGACACTGTAAATTATGAAAACGACACTTCTAATATTTCCAATAATTCAGGACTTACACTTTATAAGAATACAACAGACGCCAGTAATGTTTTAACGGTAAAAAATGCTCAAGGTTATATAAGATTTAATTCATTTAATATTAATGCATATAACACGAGTAATGACAGTTCTTCTTTACTTTTATTGAATACAGCAAATGGTAATGGTGTTTATTGCTTAAGTTTAGGTATTGGAGTAATCCAAGGATCAAATAAGTTAAATGTAGCTGGTGGTAATAGTAACTTCGGTGGCACATCATCATTTCAAAATATATCAACATTTAATAGTGATATTTATATTAATAATTCCGGTAGAATATTTCAAAGAGCGGACGTTAATAATTCATTAAATGTAATATCAACTAACGAAATTAATTTTTCATTACAATCAAATAGAGCAACCGACCCTACAACAGGAACAATAGCATTACAATTAAATGACACTAACGGAATTACGATTAATAGAGCAGTTACAAATAATCAAACATTTAATAGTATTGGTAATATCGTTGGTGAAAGCGATGTTATTAGTTGGGGGCGCTTTATGTTTCAAAATAGTAGCGAATTAAAAGAAGTTTTAGACACTCAATATAAGTTATATATCAGAAATGGAGACACGGCGGGAGANCAAAATAGTAGCGAATTAAAAGAAGTTTTAGACACTCAATATAAGTTATATATCAGAAATGGAGACACGGCGGGAGAAATGAATTTAACAATAGGATTGGAAAGTAGCACACCGGAAATTCAATTAACAGACGGAAAGGTGAATTTATTAGGTAATTTAGAGATAACACACACTGATGTATCAGGGTCGCAACGAGTATTAATAAATAATCCAGATACTGATGGATTTATTAGATTAAGCAATAACAATTTATCAAGATTAGATGCAACAAATACAGGCGTTGATGTCTACGGTTTCTTTACTACAACAAATAACGCAGATATTAACGGAACTTTAACATGCACCGCCTTGATTGAAACATCGGATTTTAAATTAAAAGAGAACATTAAAGAAGTGAATACCAAAGACTGTTATAGTGTAGTTAAATACATTAAACCGAAAACATTTACTTTTGTTAAGGACGAAGACAAAAAGAGCAATCTAGGATTTATAGCCGACGATGTGAAAAATGCTAAACTGCCCCCTGAATGGGATAACATAATCTTTTATAATGATGATGGTATGAAACTATTAGCATACAATAAAATGACAGTTATNACGATGTGAAAAATGCTAAACTGCCCCCTGAATGGGATAACATAATCTTTTATAATGATGATGGTATGAAACTATTAGCATACAATAAAATGACAGTTATTTTGTGGGGCGCTTTGCAACACCTTATCAGCGAGAAAGATGAGTTATTTGATTTGGTTAAAACAATGAAAAAAGAAATGGCAACAATGAAAGGAGAAATAACAAAATTGAAAAAGAAAATTAAAGATGATGATTAATAATATTATGTTAAAATAATATTATTAATCTTGTTGCAATGACTTTAGGTAATCTTGGTGCTGGTTGCTCCTTTCGTGAGTTCTTATATTATGATGGGTGTATCTACCACCACAATCACAAATATGTTTTTCGCTTCTGCGTTCTTGTATTTTTTCCTTACGCTTGTCTCTGGACTTTTTGGATTGTTCTTTGATTAGTTCTGGGTTATTTTCTCTATACTGTTTTTTCTTCAAGTTACGCTCGTCTTTGTTCTCCTCGTGGTATTGTTGAAACCACTCTTTCACATATTTTTTATTGTCTTCAACCCATTCTGTTTTTGTTCTTCCCGCGATTCGCTTGTTAATGCAGTCATTGTTTTGTATATAAAACCCTTCACGTTTCATAAGTTCTTCTTTTGAATCACAACAAATATTTTCCAACAACTCTATTTTACAATTTTCAGGCCCATATTCATCAAACATCTCAAAAGAACTTGTGAATATGCGTTTGTAACCTTTTTTATAGTGTTCATAAGAATAACGATGTCTAGCCATTCTTTGACTTAAACTTTCAGTAGTGCTTCCAATATAGCATTTTTTATATCCAACATCAACAATTTTGTAAATTTTCCCGTTATGGTATTTATTCATATCCCTATATATCCTAATATATCTTTTCTTTAAATAATAATCATAAATTTCCAAGTTAATATATATGGGTTCTACATCTTCCAAATCTTCTGCTACTGAAAATATGAAACAAATAAAAGACCTAGACATTAATGAAAAAACAAGAACAGATATGTTGTTATTTAATACTTTGAAAGATGTTATTGAAAGAGTTGAAAAGTTAGAAGAAACTAAAAGCGACAAAATATATTATAAACTACCTNGTTATTTAATACTTTGAAAGATGTTATTGAAAGAGTTGAAAAGTTAGAAGAAACTAAAAGCGACAAAATATATTATAAACTACCTGCTATAAACTTGTGCAGTTACTCGTTGATTTAATAAATAATATTATCAATAAATAATATTATTAATCACCTATTTCAAAGCGTTGTTCAAAGTTAATGAAGAACATATTACTAACATCTTTAGCATTGGTGTTTATGTAGAAGAACGAGTAAGGAGCAAAATTCACGGCTTTCTGATACATTTCATATAACGTGCTTTTATCCACCAATGCGGAATTCTCTTCCAAAAATGCATTGACCTCGTTCATATTCTTTAGTCTGAAGATGAATAAGGCACTGGCATTTAATCTAATGATCGGGGCCAATACATTATATTTCTGAGTGGATAAAATGCATGAGATGGCATTATGACGACCTCTCGTAAATAATCCATGTAACAAGCTTGAGTATCTTACAAATTTGGGATCGTCGGCGAAATCATCCACCACTAACAGAATGCTAAATAAATCCTTTTGTTTATTCTTCTTCTGAAAATCAATTACTTTATGTTGNTCTACTTTCATTACATCCTTTATGTATTTCTTTACTGCCGACCATGTGTCATCAACATGAACACTCGGTGAAAAAATGTATATTCTCTCAAAAGATCCTCTGTAGATTTTTAATATTAAATTCTGTATCAATACCGTTTTACCGCCTGTTGAAGAAGCCACGCATAACATCCGCGCGGGTAGCTTCGGCATCATGTCAAACTTGCTGTTTTTATATTTATATTCGGGTATGTCTATCGGNCGCGGGTAGCTTCGGCATCATGTCAAACTTGCTGTTTTTATATTTATATTCGGGTATGTCTATCGGTTCTACTTTAGGTATTTCTTCACTCATTAATTAATAAGAGAAAAATATCTTTTCATATAATGGAGAAGTATTTAGACACGATAGATGATATTGAAGAAATTGAGAAGATTGTAATACAAGATACCAAGCTTAAACGGTGTTGCACCGCTTCTTTAGAATTGCTTAAAGCAGTTNAGATGATATTGAAGAAATTGAGAAGATTGTAATACAAGATACCAAGCTTAAACGGTGTTGCACCGCTTCTTTAGAATTGCTTAAAGCAGTTCTTGAGTATTTAAAAAAATCTAAGAAAGGTTAATGAGCGATAATCAATCAAATGAAGGTGGCTTCCACTTAAACACGGATGGATTAAACTGTTTGCCCTGCAAATGCAGAAAGAAGACTTTTCACAAAGAGACTAAGATAAACACCGAAGGTAAAACAATCATTGAAGATCGGAGTTCTTGGAAAGTTGGTGGCAGAGGAGTTACCCCCGACGAAAACGACATCTTTAAAACTAACTCACAAGATAATGAAGGTGTTGATACGGTTACCACCGGATGGGGATCAAGAAAGCCCACCCCAGAAGAGAGGTTAGAAAAAGTGGAGGAGGATGTTGAAAGGATAGACAAAGATGTAACTATTTTAAAGAATAATTTAAATATGATGGATTAAGATTTAAAAAATATTTTCTATGGTAACTTGACAGTGTAAAGTTTCCCCTGCCCAGACATCTAATCTAGAAGAAAATCAGGTCCCATTGCTCCCGTGTGATGAACAGTTTCATAAGCACACCATAAGAGTGTGGAAATGATAAGAATTCGTAATTAGTTTCATTAAATCTTAAGGGAATGCAAATTTTCATAATCTCACATTATGAAAATGTGTATATTATTAATATAATGACAATAAAAGTAAATAAGATATTAGTTGATTTTGAACCATATACTGAAACAAATAATGTTGTTACTAGGAAGTGTTATCGTTGTAAGCAAGACAATATTGATTGTTTTAAGCGTTGCTATTATGCTGGTAAGCATTCTTATTATTATGTTAAATACATTGCGACTTGTTCTGAATGCTTAGATAAGTCTGTCAAATAAACCACGATGCAGTAAATCTTAAGAAAATAATATTTCTGAGGAAAATGACTTAAAGAAATAATGCCTATATATATTAACAGGGAAATGTTCAATCAAAAAGAACAGGATGAAATCACAAATGATTTTTTGGATGTTATCAAGGTTCACGATTACTTCAGGGAACTCAAGGAAGAGCGACGGAATTGTAAATGTAAAGATTGTAAGAAACACGAACGTTATTCCACTCTGTATGAATTGTCACTACCAGAAAATATTATTAATAATATTTACGGCTTTGCTTATTGTTGCCGTAGTTGTCAAAAACGCCAGTGCAAGAAGGAGAGGATAGAGGGAATTATCAGACGTAATATACTACATGAATATGATGTAGATAGACTTATTTTCTCAATTAAACATGACTTTCCCATTTACGACAGGGTTAAAAATGATCTGTTCAAGAAATTGTCAAAAAAAAGATATACAGTGTTCAAATGGATATATGAGGATTGGATGAAAATTACAAATATTAATATTCGTAGTAAGATAATCGATTTTGGTTTTAATCCAGATGTATTCATTAGGGACTTTAATAAAATTGTTGGAACTCTTATGAATAAACCTGAGTTTGTCTTAATGGATTAAACAACCTAACCAGCATAGTTATAGTGTAATTATAATACATAAGCAGTTATATATTATAATTACAGTGTAGTTACAACATGATCGGAGAATCCGAGAAGATAAAGCGAATGCTTTACCCTTAACCCTAAACCCTGAACCAAATTCTACGAGGACCCCCTTGCCTATTTCGGCTAATAATGCCACCTTAGAAAATATGAATGGGATAATGGTTATTCCTATAATTGTATTGATAATGGGGTAGTAGTAGTGAAAAATCGGTGAAAGGTAGGGGGACCCTAGGAATGATCATCTAATGGGGGAAGTAGTAGTGATATATCGGTGAAGTGTGGGAGGGACCCTAGGAATTCGTAAAAATGATCATCTAATTGGTTGGCGGTGGCACTATTAGCCGAAATAGGCAAGGTACACTCTGACTCTTAGTAGGCGGCCCTATAAGCAACAAACTACATGTATATTGAATCAAAGCCCTAATTAAGGAACCTATGACCGGACTCACTGAGTTCGCTGATAGGGGGGCTGCTGGCTCGTTTGCACAACCGGAAAGCGCTATGTACCTTCAACCGGCTGGAGGGTTTTAGGTTAGGTGTTAAGCCTTTAAGCCTTTAAGCTTTAGGGGTTTAGGGTTTTGGGGTTTAGGGTTTTGGGTTTTGGGGTTTAGGTTTGGGGTGATCCGGCCCAGGCTTTGAATCCACATGCAACAAGGATTGTCAAGCAAAGCCGTGATTTCGGTTTTTTTGAAGGAGCTTAGTTGGTTTACGCAGCCATGGTAGAGGTGTATATGGGACGCAGTTTTCTGGTTAGGATCTGTTATATAGAGACGCAGGTATCCGAAAACAGGGGTAGGGAATGACCCTATAGGCAGGGTTTATACTGAGGTGTAAGGCTTGGAAATTCACGGTTTTCATACAACAAGGCCTTCGAACCGTCGAGATACTGTACGTCGCTGCTCCCAAACCTTAAACCCAAAAGCCCCCGAAACTGCAAACCCTTTGGACAATGACACCTACAAGCCCTAGGCCCTAAATCGAAGACTGAACACTCTAAGTCTTGATCGAGCGCAACGAGGCAGAAAACTCGGCAAATTCAGACTACTACAATACCGTGGCGCTCCAAGAGGGTTTCAAAAGGCGGTTTGGGGAAACGGCTTAAGAGCGAGGACGTAGGCTTTCCGGTTGAAGGGCCCTGAATCCTAAACCTAAACTAGAGGGCCGCTTGGAGTAAGTCTCAAATTCTCCAAAAACGGCTTGCAGTTTGGGGCTTACACTAAACGCCGGTAGGATGTAGTCATGTTGTGATTGAAGGATCGAGTTGTGACGAGGGTTCTTTTGCATATCTCTTGAGCTGTAGCGTTTGGGATGTGAAACACCGGCCTGATTTTCTTGACAACTGTTTCCTGGTATGACTATGGCATAGGGGAAGCCATAGACCAACTATTCAGGGCTTTGCGCTTGCGCGTCTCGACAGTCTCTTACTCAGGCACTTCTTGGGATTAGGGGCTCTTGGGTTCAAGGGCCTCTTGGGTTCAAGGGCCTCTTGGGTTCAAGGGTCTTAAACCCATGATGGCCTCAAAAGGGCCCCCAATCTCATTAAAGCCGGCCTAGCTGCCCAAACCGCTCCCACCCGGATTAAACACACATTACCTGGCCTGACTCAGCTATGAATCCATGCACGGTACCTGGGTCTAACTTAGCAACCAGCAGTGAGCCGGTTGAGTTTCAAGATAGTGCGGGGTTATTCTACAGGTACTTGGACCCTTACAGTCGTAGAGAGAAGAGGCTTTGGGGCGACGCCGAAGGATAGCCGTGATGATGGGAACAATGAAAATGGAGCTGATGATTACAATTAATTCTCAACAATCAGCATTGTCGCAAGGCTTCTGGCAATGTGCTTGCAATATCCTTGTTGAGTTATTAAAAGAACCATCGTCGCGGTATTGGTGACAACGACAGTACTACGGATGCAAAAAATGATAATGGCTTTTAATATTCACAGTACTCCGGCATAGCAATAACATGAGACACTTGGAATTTCATCACCTGTGTGTATGTATGTGTAAACAAGCCTATTGTCCGTGTATGCACATGCACACATCAATGCATATACACGCCTGTGTATATATGTGCATATCTTTATAGTTATAGTGGTAGCTAAATGGGCATGTATCGCTATTTATATGGTTCCTTGTGCTTGCGCGTTTGTTTGTTTTCGTACATTTTCAGCTGTAGGTGTACTTACACTGACATTGATGTTATGGCATTATGTTATGTGTATACTTGTATTTCTTTTCATACTTACTGTATATACATATGTACATTTAGTTATACTCGTAGTTGTACTTCTGATTCCACATTCTATTTGCCTATGCGTTCATGTATGCACTTGCTTATGTCTTCATCCGGTTACTCATCTAGGTAATTGCTGTTTGCTCGTTGGTTTCATGTGATTGCTCGTTTTGTATATGCTTTATGCACGTATATATGTATATAATTATATACATGTACATATATATATATATATATATGTTTGTATATGTAGGTAGGCAGATAGATAGATATACATATATATATATACATATACATACACATACCTCTACACACACACATTCCTGTATGTATATATATATGCTTGCTTATTTATGCAGTTGTTCAGTTATTTGTTGCTTTCTGTATTTATCTGCTGATGTTTGTTCGTTTGCGTATTCATGTGCTTGCTGATTTTGCATATGTTCATATATCTACATATATGTTTGTGCGTCTGAGTTTGTTTGCTCTTTGATCTGTTGCCTCACGAAAGCCTCATGTTGAAGCTTGGATTTTGCCCGAGGCTTCAGTAACTTCGAACCTGCTCACGAATCCCATAGCCGACGATGCGTTCGGCGATGAAGGGGAGCATGGTATCTGAGATGTGCAGCAACCTTAGCATACCGATGGTTTAGAGCTGTACTTGGAATCAGTGAAGCATAAGCCATAAAAAGGCGAGGCCGCTGAGTCAGGGGGGCCTCCAAGCCCTAAACCCAATGTTGCCAGACCCTAGACCGGATAGCTGCCAAAGCTCTTGAAGGATTTCTCTGCGCCGTGTAGAGTCAGGCAGTATGACGGTCCCCCCAGTAGCGGTAGTGCTCTTCTTATGGGAGGGTCCCTGTCAACACCTGAAGGATAGGAAAAGATGTGAGTACCCTTGTTAAGAGGATTCTGGAAGGAAACCTAGCTGTGGAGGTTGTTGCACATGAGGGGTGGGTCGTCTTGCTTCACAGGCACATGGAGAGTCCTTGGCAGGAAAGCCTTTGCGACATTCAGCCACAAGCAGAAGATGCGAGACTAGACTGTTCCATCATGTGCAGAACCACATCTGCAGCTGGTCGGACTGACAGCAAGGCTAAACCAAATGAACTTTCACAGAAGACAGCGGAGTTCTGAGAAGGCGTTCCTGCTGCAATCTCTCTCCTGGCACCGCACGATGAGCCTGTACAGAAAGCTCGGTAATGACAAGCTAGTGGTGGCATGCGAATGCATGACTGCCATGCTGCGCGAGCATGTCTCAGTGACAGTGGGGGCTTGTCCTGGACTTGGTTGAATGGGGATGAGGCTTGGCCGCCGGTAGTTTGGATGACTCACACTGAGAGTCTGGTCCTGAGATATGGTGGTTTCTTCAAATTAGAGATCCCTTCTCTACGGGTCCTTACAAGAGGCATCCTATTGAAGGTGTCTATACTCGTTGTCTTGAGACCCCTTCCATAATTGCCACGTGGTGGAGCCGACGATGGTTGTTGACAGCTTTGCAGCTGGATTGCAGAGATTTCGCAATGAAACGGTTTAAAAGCTATCACAGCCAACGCTTGAACCTTGAATGCAAACCCTGCAAGGAAAACATGCATAACCCTCGCAAGACACCTCTGTTTGTGAGACTAGCTCTGCGCTGTGTTGCCATGATCCTGGAAGGTGTGTTGCACATCGCCAGCTGGGATCTGGCCTTAATTATCATAGGGAGGGGCGCCATTTCTCAACAAAGAGACCGTTGAAAGAAGGCCTGCCAAAGCGGGAACGCGATGATGGTTTTCCCTGCCATCTTCTCATCTCGTCTTGCTAGTTTGGGTCTCCTGCTACAGGGTCTTCTTTCAAGCGTCCGAACGCTTGGTTTCTGGAGCTTTCTGGACCAGACGGGCAAGTGAGCGCTGCTCTAGATGAGGATTCCCTTCAGCCTTCAATCGTGTATACCTTGATTTGAAAAAACTCCAAAGTTTACAATTGAAGCCCGAAACACTTGACACCGACAGGTAATTACTCTGAGACGAAAGTTTGCGGTCTAAAGTGGGGTCCAAGTTTGAGAGCAACCTCCAAGTGCCATGCGACGGTTGATGGACAAAATCCTGCATTACCCACTATAAGGAATATACCATAATTCCCATAGTTTAGGGTCCTTAGGGTCATGCAGGATTTTGTCCATCAGCCGTAGAGCCAACCTCCTTTGGTCCAAACACATTGGCAGCAGTGCTGGATTCTTTTCTCATAGTCTCTACTGCAGTTTGGTGTTTTCGGTGACCTTGTTTTGTTCGCAGGGTCCTAGCCATAAGCAGGGTTAACCAAAACCAAGGATCACAATGCAGACCATAGGTAGTATTTAACTAGGGTTGAGGATGCAGAAAAGTCGCGACTAGCACTTGATCCGGTTTCTCTGGACTGATAGCTTAGGAGGGAGCGACATGTGGCATGGAGTTTCTCTGTGCAGGCCTGCAAGAAGCAGTGGGCCAAAATGATATGTCAGAAGATCTGAGCGTGAATGTGTCCAAAGACATTGACATGTTGCTTAGTTTCCGGTAACAGTATCAAGGTCACTCACAGTGTCTTTGCTCAGAGCAGCTGCTTAAACTAGAAGTTCAGTTACATACTTCAGAATATATGCCTCTCTAGCGACCAGCGCACAAGCACTACGGTTGATGGACAAAATCCTGCATGACCCTAAGGACCCTAAACTATGGGAATTATGGTATATTCCTTATTATGGGTCATGCAGGATTTTGTCCATCAACCGTAGTACTCCTAAGCCCACGAACTCAACCTTAGGGTCCATGTACCCATATAGTAGATACTTCGACCCTAAAGTACCTGTATAGGGACTACATTAAGGCCAAAATAAGTATTGTTTGGGTACATGGGCCCTTCTGGCTAGGCTTCTTCTGTGGTTGACCATGTCCACCAGGGACCTTAGGAGGTGGGGGGTGTCATTTCGACACGGCCTGAGGGCACACGTCGGAAAGCAGAAAAGTACCGGATTGCAAGTTGCGCAGGGTGGGCGGCTGCTTTGTCATCCCAAACATTTAGAGTTTGGAGTTTAGGGACCTGTACGCTCCAACTACCTCTGTTCGAAGGGCTGCACCCCCACAAATACGGAATCACAGTGTTTACCATTTTGTAGGATTTGCGGCTAAAGGGCTCAAACGGAAGGGGGGCGATTATACACCCATTTGCACCATGCAGTGACGAAGAAGCCCGGTTTTCAACTGCCAATGTGTTATCTGAAGCTGCCGAACTCCTAGTTGTTGGAAGGGCATGAAATTTAAGAATCAGGTTTCCTTGGGCCCTACGGGTTACCATCAGGGTTCTACAAGGGTTCCTTTAAGGGCTCCTTTAAGGGTCTCTTTAAGCTTCCTTTAAGGGTTCCTGTGCAAGCTCCTATCAAGCCCGATGGCCGAATCATACATTTAAGGATTCTCTACTTGTGCTATCCCCCAGATTTTAGCGGCCCAAGACGAGACACTAAACCCGACACACGGAAACCTATATGCTTGCATCAGACACTTCAAAACCAAGAAGATACTGCTTTGGACTTAGCTACGACGGAGGACCTTAACTGTGTCTAGGGGCTCGAAGTGCCATGATGGATTAGGGTTTAGGGTTTAGGGTTCAAGTTGCATCTCCCGGAAAGCAATATTTCCTTAGCTGCGGGGTCGTGGTGCCTCTAGGCAAGGCTAAACCCTAAACCCTGAACCCTAAACCCTAAACCGCCTTGCAGCTGTAGGGTTAGGGTCAACCCAGAACTTTGTGGTCGCTGCGCCTTCGAAAGGCCAGCACAACTCCCGCGGCAGCGAAGAATGCCGGGAAGCTTGGTTTACGGTTTGGGGTTTAGGGTTCAGGGGTTTAGGGTTTGCAGGGTTTAGGCATTTAGGGTTAGGGGTCTAGGCGTTTAGGGTTTTAAGGGGTTACGGTTTAGGGGTTTAGGGTTTAGTGTTTCCATTTGAGGCGTGATACCTGGTCACGACCGACTACTGTGTAATTTGGGGTTGGTGCGGCAGCTGGGGCTGGTTACAGCTTGGCCTAGGGTTGTGAGCTTAGGGTCCGCGATTATGAATTTCCCCAAGCACTCCAGACACAAATCAGCCCCAAAGCCCAAATCCTGCAAGTGCACAAGCCGGCGCTCTCAATAGCTCAATGCAGCTACTACGGCACTCATTTCAATCCTGAACCTACTCTTTGCAGTCTCTTTGCATGCGTTGGTGTTTTGGTACTTTGGAGCTCAAGCCAGTGGGGTGGTTGTCAAAATTATGGCCCCTTTTGGGGCACCCTAAATATTAGGTGCCGTATTATGATAAGGACCCAAAAAGGGACCATAATTTTGACAACCACCCACAACATGATCAAAGTTTGCTTTCCTGAAGACTCAACATAGCTCAAAGTAGGTACTCTATATATATATATATATTGGAGTTTTGACCCCGACTTCTGTATGATGAGTCTTAGGGTAGAAGCCCAAAAGTTGGAAACCCAATCGCCTCAATCCTGAAGAGTACTGTGTAGGGAATCCCAACCTAAACTCTAAGCCCCTAAACCCTAAACCCCTAAACCCCTAAACCCGAAACCCCTAAGCCCTAAACCCTAAACCCTAAACCCCTAAACCCTACCCTAAACCCCTAAACCCTAAACCATGCATCAGCCCAGTTTCGTCCCCTGAGGTCGAAACAGCGATCTGTATCTGCCTCGGCATGGGGCACCGGTTTGGGTTTGGGATTCATGTGATTAGGAGTCAGGGTTTAGGATTAGGTGGATTAGGAATCAGAGTTTAGGATTAGGTGGATTAGGATTCAGGGTTTAGGATTAGGTGGATCAGGATTCAGGGTTTAGGATTAGGTTGATTAGGGTTTAGGGTTTAGGATTAGGCTTGAGGGCCACGGGTTTAGGGTTTCAATAGGAGGTGCTTGACCAAGGGGCACATTCGGTGGAACCTCCAACTGCCACCGCTGACAAAGCTAGAAAAGCGGCCAGCATCGCTCATTCAGCTCTTGTGGGTGTGCAGGAACAGAGCTGCGCGCACAAAAGGCCGAACCAGTTGGTCTTCATGCCAGTGCAGCTTTTCAACGACGAGGATGTTTTGCATTCTCTATTACAGTGCCCGAAGGGACATGCATCCTCATCCCCGAGAGCATGGTCAAATCCGTTTACGCATGCCGTGACCGGTCAAGCCTGCAGGATAAAAAAAAATCCTTGCAAAGGCAAGGAGTGGGCCCTGGCGAATCGGTCCCACGATCGCAGTTCTTGTGCTAAATCATGAACATGGTTCGCCGGACTCGCACACTGTTTCCCGGGG
The DNA here is from genome assembly GCA_003297005.1 of Symbiodinium sp. clade A Y106. Lineage (NCBI taxonomy): Eukaryota > Dinophyceae > Suessiales > Symbiodiniaceae > Symbiodinium > Symbiodinium sp. clade A. The sequence continues at coordinate 34,851 of BGNK01004696.1, read as the reverse complement.
TTTAGGGTGTACGTAGATTGTTTAGGAATAGGGCCTCGGCATGCCTTGGCATGGAGCACCCGAGCCTGGAGAGTTTGGGGATCTATGGTACGGTTTAGGATTTAGGGCTAAATGCTTTAAGGCCGAGGACGCTAAGTATGGTGCGGCTTAGGGTTTAGAGTTAAATGCTTTAAGGCCGAAAGTCTTGAGGTGCGGTTTAGGGCTTAGGATGTATCGATGACTAAAGGCCTCAAGAATCCTAAACCCTAAACAGTTACTCTGAGTGGTTTTCGGGTGTAAGCAAGCGGGACCTTGGGAATCTAGTGCATATTATGGGCGCTTTAATAACTAGAAAAGCGTTTGGGTGTACATTATTGCATAAGGAACCCAGAGGATATTGGTAATTATTCAGGTGTCTATACAGGTTCATGTATGTGTAGAAACATGTTACATACATAGCTACATACATACATACATACATACATATATATAAGCCCGGGACCCGAGACCATATATATATATATATATATCTAAAAAAATATGTATATATATATATATATGTGTGGGTCTGGGGGTTTTCGGGGTTGAGGAAAGAGGTTCCTTCGCTTTTCTGCGAGCCAATCCTGCAGGGCAATATACGCATGAACAATTGGATATTCCTTAATATATGCGCATCATTCAATAGGGTTCCTCATATGTTTGTAGTATCCTTTAGGGTTCCTGAATATAATCGTACTATTCCTCAAATTTTCTTAATACCTATGTGTATAATTACACATGTACATATATATATACACAATTATGTGTATATATACATATACTCACCATTTTCCTTAGGATTCTGTATCTAATATTTAATAAGTTTAGACACCATCGCCCATAGCGGGATTTGCACGCTGAGCGTGAGTCAGTGCACTGGGGGTCTACTGGGCTTACTTTGGGGGTTGATTCAAGGTTATTGCTTTCTCAGGCAATAGGGATGCCTATGTGCTTGTATAAAGAGTGTTCATGTCCCCACACTTAGTACTTGTGGCTTCGGGTAGTGCAAACTAAGTATCATCGCTTTACACTCGGAAGACGTCGGCCCAGCCCTGTGCACCCGAAGCGGCCTCAAATCACCAATGCTTACCTTATTTAGGGTTTAACGGGTGCGATTTGGAACTGCGCCGGAAAGTGCCAGGCTCGTTACCACCACAGTTTCCATCGTGCTGGTCACGACAATGGTCGGGTGGCTCTGGAAGGGCTCCAGCCTGTAGATTGTTTCGTGTTTCGGGGTTCGCTTTCTTTGTTGCTCTGATGTACACCCAAGGGGTCATGATTATTCGGCTTATAGGTTTGGGGTTTAGAATGCTAGAAGTATCTTCAACCCCGAGCCAGAACCCCAATCTCTAAACCCGAAGTGCCACGATCCGAAGCCACACAAGCTTTACCAGAACCCCAAGGTGGCAATTATGCACAGCGGATCCGGATAAGTACAAGCCTGTTGAAGAACACACGCCCATGAACTACCTCGAAGTTCAGTAAGCACTGATAGCAACATGGGAAACTGTTGATACCAATATTCTGGTAAACGTGTTAGGCTTTGTGTCGAGTGCCTTACCCAAACTCTCAGGCAACCTTAGTAGCTGAGTGGATACGTTTTACACTTTTGGGGATTATCTTACCCGCTATAAAACTAAAAGTGTACATTTCTTGGGGCTTATGAACTCAGCAACTAAGCAACAGTGCGTTTCAGCTTAGGATTTCATGAGTCGGGTCGATGGCCCACGAAGTACGGACTTCCCGCCTCCAACCCCCCAAAGCTAAACTTCTGAACATGTAACCCCTAAACCTTAAACCCCAGCCCCAAGCCCCTTATCACCCCTAAACCCCAAACCCTATACTCTAAACCCAAAACCCCAAAGCAAAACCCCCAAAAAACCTGAAACCCTTATAACCCCTAAACACCCTGAACCCGAAACCCTAAACCCTAAACCTCAAACCCTGAACAATCTTAAACCCTACAACCTTTGAACCACCTTGTGGTCCCCTTCAAGGGGCCCCCTTTAAAGGGAACCCTATTTGGGTACATGGACCCTCAAAGTTCGGTCGGGAACCCAACAATGGGTTTAGGGTTTAGGGTTTAGGGTTTTAAACCCTACAACCTTTGAACCCGGACGACTCAGGTCGTAGGCACAGCCATGGAGAAGATCGCGACGGCCCTGGAGGTCATTGAGACCGCTCCTGAGCTTCCTGCAGGGTTTCGTTTTTTTTTTGGACGTTTAGGGTTTAGGATTTCGGGGTTTTATTTTTGGACGTTTAGGGGTGTTTCCTGTGGGCTTCTGGGGGTTTAGGGTTTAAGTAAGCCGTTTTGGAGTTTGGGGGGGCTTTTGCTCTAGGAGTTAGCTTCCTGCAGGGTTTCGGGGGGTTTGGTGTTAGGGGTCTAGGCTGCACGCTTTCGGGAGTTTAGGGGTTTAGGTTTTGGGGGGTTGGGTGGATTGGGGTTTGAGGTTAGGTTTTGGGGGTTAGGAGCGGTTTAGGCTCTAGGGCCCTAGGAGTTTCGGGCTTGAGGGTTGTTGAGAGGTTTGGGGGGTTGAGGGATTTAGGGAGTCTGGGGGTTGAGGCCTTTGGGGCTTAGGAGTTGAGGGGTTTGAGGGGGTTGAGGAGTTTTTACCGGGTTTTGGGTTTGAGGGGTTCAAGAGATCAGGGGTTCTGCAGGGTTTCAGGGGGGGGTTCAGGGGGTACGGGCTTGGTTTGGTGTAGGCGTGTGGGGCTTGGGGGTTTCTATAGTTCAGTATTTTAGGTCCGCGGCATCTTGTTGTTTTTGGTGTTGAGGGCTCTAAGGGTTTGAGGTTGGGCTTCAGGTGTTCATCTTAGTAGCTGAGTGGATACACTTTACACTTTTTGGGAGAATCTTACCCGCTATAAAACCAAAAGTGTACACTTTTTGGGGCTTATGAACTCAGCAACTAAGTCATGATGTGACCACGCCACGAGACACACAAAACAAGCACCTGCACTCAGCTCAAGTGCAACATGCTCCCACAGACGTGTCGTTCCTTCATGACAAGACTTTAACCGTTGCCTTAACCTCCAAAACCCGCCAAACCCTACCTTGTTGTAGGGCCACTATAATGTAGGAACCTGATTAAGAAACCCTGGCCCTATAACCCCCAAATAGTAGGATTCATATAAGGAACCCTAATAAAGGCCCAAGGTTTCTTAATCAGGTTCATACCTTAAACTCCATATAAAGGTGTATAAGATGGAAGTACAACAGTCCGCCCGAGGGTAAGGTACTGTGACGGATCTCCGAACACGCGTGACTTAGGCCTAAATATTTGCCAATGCAATTATGGGGGGGGGTCCATATTTAGCCATAGTATGAAATGCCCCAAAACTCTTTTCGAAGCATTAATCATCGCCCCTAGAGCGTGTTTCTTAGGCCAGTCGATCATCGACGGCAGCGACCCGGATCGTCCTGACCCCGGCAGGGGTTTCGGGTTTAGGGTTTAAGGCTGCGTTGCGTTTCATTCTTGCTAGCCTATCGATGGTAAGTCAGGAGGTAATTTGTCTTTGCTAGTTGCAGCTGGAAGCTGCAGTTTCCCTTGTGTTGCCAATGGTTCAGTTCCTCCGAGTAGGTTTTGGGGTTGCAGATCCATCCCCAAACCCTAAACCCTAAGGCCCTAAACCCTAAACCCCAAACCCGGCCGAAGCAATAAATTAACAGCCCTATAACAGGTTGTGGAACCATGGCCTTGCTGCCGGTATTTCCGGTTCGGGTGCACGCTTGGAAACCTCGGGGCTATAAGCCCTAACCCCAAATAGCCTACCATGTAATACATGTATACATATATATATATACACACATACACACGGATATATTGTATGAAGGAACCCTAAACAGATACTTCTTAGGGCTCCGGAAATCCAAGCCCCGTTTTTGTTTCCCGAGAGGTGGTGCTTGGAGGGTCGGGGGACTTAGTAAGTATAGGTAAAAAGTAGGTTTATAAGCACCCAGGATCCTATTTGGGGTTATGATACTCAAAATCTATAGGTTAACCTAGTAGTAGAGTAGGTATCCTTTAACAGTTTTTGCGATAAAATAATCCCTATAAGATTCCTATATACTCCAAAAGGTTAACCTTTAGTTCCTCAGGATACTCGACAAGTAGCTATATAGGCTAACTACTTACTACTGTTGATAATAAAAATCCCTGCATTACCCATAATAAGGAATATACCATGATTCCCATAGTTTAGCTTCCTTAAGGTAATGCAGGATTCATATCATCATCTGTATTTTGGGGTTCCGTATTGTAGTTATAGTATAGTTATACCGCAAAGCTCTGTTCTAATCATTATAGGCCCCTATATTCAACCATAAGCCTACCGACCTTCCAAGTGCCCAGGTTGGATGCGCTGTCAGAGCCCCTGGCAGGTGCATCGCAAGGCATCGAGTTGAAACGTGGGAGGGTTGAGGGCTTAAGGAGTAGGTTATAAGTAGAGTTATAAGTGCGCTAAATGGAGTTACCCTAATTATAACCCTACTTATAACCAACTTACTAAGTCCCCTGCCCCTTCAAGTAGGGTTTGAGTTGAAACGTGGGATCCGTGCGTGCACTTTTCCTGCTGCGAGGTGTAACATGTGCAGTACCGAGACATTCCAATACCCCTCCCTTGAAGGAATCATATTCGGGATCCTACTATAACTGTTTAGCTTAAGGCAGTTACACTCCTCAAGTAAGGGATTTTGGAAGGTCTGGGTAAAGCTCGGGATCTACATTTAGTTAGTATTTGAGTGCTTACTCATCGTGTCCGTTTTCGATGCTGGGGGCCATCAACGCGAGCTGGTTCGACTCTTTGTTGAGCCTTTCGATCCCGACCATAGCCTTTCTGTCCTGCCTTCCGGCCTACTCAATAATGCCGATGCCGCTCAGAGCATGAAGGACCCGCAAGCGATCATGAAGCATTGAAACTGCCCCCTGTATAGGGATGAGGCTACGGCTATTTCGTTCCAAACTTGACATTTAGGTGCATTCTGGGGATGCTGAAGAAGTGTCCGTTCTTAATGCCCACATGTCTCTCCTAAGGGATATTCTGGCAGGTTTTTCAACCGCTTGATAGTGATATGTAAGCCCCAGCAATAACAGCGACTAGCAGCCCAACCTCAAGACCAGGGTTTAATATAACGTGAGCATTGGCGCCTTTTCCCTGAAGCCCAACCAAGTACCCTTTAATAGAGCCTTAATGGCCCTTAATAGTGCGTACTTAGGGTATGATAGAGGGTAGTTGGGGGGTGCTGGTTCGTAACTTTTGAAATCAAGCCTGTCTTGGTGTTCGGGCTGCCGGGCAAGGCCCCATCACCAGCGGCTGCTCAGATGAGGCCCCGGTCTGGCTACGAATCCTAAAGCAAAAAGCCCGAAGACCTCTGCGCCCTGGTCCTAACTCTACGGATTCATGTACCCATATAGTATAAACTTAGGCGTTAAAGCTGTCTCTATTTAGGAACTCTGCGCCCTAGGTCTATACTACATAGGTACATGGAGCCTAGCAAGCGCAGGTTGCTTGGTTTCCTTATGTAGTTCCTGAAGAAGGTATAGGTATTGGGTGGTTCAGGTAAATCCCTGCTGGCGGTATAGGGCTTGGGGTTTAAGTTTAAGGCGTAAGGTTTAGGGTTGAAGGTTTAAGACCCTGATTTGTGGTCCTGCGCTTTTTGGGTGGATAGCCAACGTCATGGCTAGGGTCTATAATCGGGAAGTAAGGTATCCCCTAAACCCTAAACCCCCCACAGGGAGTTCAGACCTCGGCCCATGGTTCAGGATCAAAGCATACTAGAATTCTGGCGTCGAGGCTTCAAGACCTTGGGTAGGGAGTTTAAGGCTTTTGGAGTTAGGCTTTCATTTAAGGGGTGGGGGGGGGATGATTTAGGGTTTCGTGTGCTTTCGGATCGGGCGGTGGGTTTCTTGCTTTCAGTCTTTAGGGCTTTAAGGGAGCTTCGGTTCCCAGGGGCTCAAACAGCCCGCAGACAGTAGGTACAGTGATATCGATACATATATGTGCATGTACATTTTTTGTATTCATATTCATCGACTCATGACCTCCAAATAGATGCTATTGTGTAACTGCATGAAGGGTTGGGGGCCGGGGTCTTTGGGTCTTTCTTAGCTTCCTGAACCCTAAACCCTAAACCCTAACCCCCAAACCCCAAACCCTAAACCCCTAACCCCTAAGCCCTAAACCCTAAACCCCTAAACCCCTAGACCCACTTGTGGGCCTTGGGCTTTCACGATCAGGGTGAAGAGCACTTGCGTTTCGCAAGCCCTGAACTCAACCCCCAATAACCCCTAACTAAACCCCGAAACCTAAACTGCTAAACCTTAACAGTGAAGGCGAGTGGAAAAATCATGAAAAAACAACTGCTAAACCCTGGCCCAGGTGGTGGAGCCTGTGCAATCGCCAGAGCATACCTCAGACTCTGCTCCAGACCGCTTCCCCAGTGCTTAAACCCGAAGAAGCCTCATAAAACCCCTTTAGGCCGTAGAGGGTTTAGGATTTAATTTTTAGGGATTTAGGGTTTAGGGATTTAGGGTTTAGGGATTTAGGGTTTAGGGATTTAGGGTTTAGGGGTTTAGGATTTAAGGTTTGGGCTGAGGGTTTAGGTTTTAGGATCTAGCGTTTGGGGCTCAAGTTCTCAATACGGCCCCGACCTGCCCTCACCCTCACCTGCTTATGAGTTTGGGGCCTGCACATTACTCTCCGATGTCGAGCCTTTTTAGGGTTTAGGGTTCAGGGTTTAGGGTTCCCTAAACCCACAAAAAACAAGTAGCAAGTAGGTCCTCAAGGATTGTGGCAAGGAGCCTTCGCTCTGTAGGGACCACAAAAAACTGGACTCTATATGGCCAGCTATTTATTCGACTCGGCTCGGGGTTCGGTTTGTCAGTGCAGACTGGTTTGGCTTCAGGTATTTTGATTTTATGACGCTTGGGGCATATTCTTAATGTTGTTTGGGACTAGGCTGCAGGAACACAGGCAACCATTGTTGAAGCCGAAGCCCCTAACCCTGAAGCCTTGAACCTTGAACCCGCTAACACCTTCAAATCCGGAAGCGCTAGGGTCTAGCGTTTGATGTAGACGGCTTGAATAGAAAGTACATGCATCTCATGCGATTACACCCCCTGTACATACACTGTACAGTAGGTACAGTTGTTGTACATAGCTGTATAGATTATCCCACACCTCATTCTAAGTACCAACAGTAAGGCCCCTAGGTCAGAGTGTATGGCTCAGCTCATACCAAGGGGTGAAGTTCGATTCGGATGTCCTGCTCGTGCTCTGCCAAGTTGCTGCCCAAAACTTTCCATCCCAAAGCTTAACCAAAAAGTTTGCCATGAGGGTTTAGGGTTTTTGGCTTTTGCATCTGAATCGTAGAGTAAGTCGAGACTGACACGACCACCATGACCATTGGACCTGCCAATGTGTGGAAGGACGCAGATGCTGCCCTTGCCCAAGAGCTTCATTGGATCTCGCAGCCTGCACTTCACTCACTCAGTTAAGGTTTAGGGGTTTAGGGTTTAGGGTTTAGGCGTGCTTACGCGAATGGCCAACGAAGTTGCAATCGGTCGTAGTTCCGTTTGACATTGCATGTCGCCGCTTGATTTCCGGTTTGCCGACAACAGGTTTTCCCCAACGAGGGGGAGCATCTCCTCGGCCGGGTCCTCCAGGAGGTCCATCACTCCATGTACCTCGCTGAGCGCTGCTGTCGCTGCCTCTTCGCTAAGTGGAAGGCCGTAATGACGACTGAAAGCAGCCTTATGTCGGGGCCTGCTGTTCCGGAGGTGGGGGCCTTGAATTCCGGACCTGACAGCTCCCTACTTCCTTCGGTTTTACCTGCTGAGCTTCGGATCTCTGCAAGGAGGCTGGGTAAGCCACCGCCCGGCCCGACGGCACGCAACAGTCACTCAAGCCATCCGACGATGGTTCCAGGCCGAAGAAGAGCAAGCAACAGGATACTAAGACTCAAACTACGGGCAAGGAGCTCGTGCCCGTTTTATGAGCACTCACCCACAGGTGCGTGTAGTCAAGGTTAGGAGGCAGAATCATCGGGGCTCATGTTGTTAACTCGTAGACAGCTGTGCTATATTTCAGCAAAAGCTACTGGACATTGTTCTGGCCGTGGGGAAAGCGTTCGCGGTGGGAATCAGACAGAGACACATTGGCTGTGGGGTACCTCAAGGGTTTCGGGCTCCGTGTTGACATCTTGTGGGCTCGCGAGACGAGCAGCGACAAGCAGATTGCCAGGGCTGTGTTCATAATGCTCGGCGCTAGTATAAACTAGCAAAGCTTTAGCAAGACTAGTTGCAGCAGTCGCGGAGGTTCGGGCTAGTTTCATGTACGGTTTGCGTCCTAGACCGCCCAACACCCCAAAGACACAAAAGTGCCTTGCTCAGGAGAAATCCCCCGAGTGCCGGGACGAGGAAGTCAGAACCCCAGCATCTGGAACGTGTGTGAGATTTCGGAGGTCTCAACTTCTATGCTTTGTAATGCCGTAGTTTCTGGCTTCTTGCCATCATCTAGATTGGAGATTCCCGGCTGCAAGATCCAAATATTACAGCCGCTACCGACCGACCTCAGGATGTCATTGAGCGGAACCTTACCCCTAAAACTTCCCAAACCCTACATGAGACCCTGAAACTCCAAATTGCCACAGGTATATAGGAACTAGTTTTAGCTTTAGGCCTCGCAATAAGTATCATGTACAGACTTGTAGATGTGTAGACCCAATCTAGGTACTAGTTGTATGCTTAGAACAACGCTTCGGGCTAATGCAGAGGAGTTCGAAGTACAGAGGGTTTAGGGTTTCCGATTTTTTGGATTTATAGGGCTGCAGGATCAGAGTCTGTAGAGTTTAGGGCTTATAGGGTTTATAAGCTTTAGGGCGACATCTTTTTTGAGTCTCCAAAGAATTATTTGATGACCTTCTCGTACCCCCACTCTGATTATTCGGGCCTTCCTAGACCATGTCAACAAGTCCATATACTCACGAACCCCGCCCACAACGCCATCCCGTCTATGAAGACCCTTGGGGTGAGTACCTCAAGACTCCTCTTGAAAGTATTAAGCCCCCGATCGGTACAACCTAAAAGCCCCGCATAGCCTTCTTGTAGTGATAGAAGCTCTGAAATGGGAGTTTCCGAAAATAGGGGACCCTAATATAGTACCCTAAATAGTAGGATCCTTATTATAAGGACCCCAAATAAGGTACCCCTAGTTTTCGGAAACCCCCAAATGGGTTTAGGGTTTTGGGGGTTTAGCGATCAACACCTGCCACGCTCCAGCAGGAACCCAAATCCTGAAACTCGGCAAAGCCTGTTTGGGGTTTGAGTGCAAGGTTCAAGAGTTTAGGGTTGTGACATTTGAGGTTGTTCAAAAAATGTTTTATTGAATAATTAGTTATATGGTTTCAATATGGTTTCAATATGGTTTGCCATTTATGAAGCTGGAAAGTTGCCCCTGGCAGACTATGACTCCACTTTGATTTCACTATGTTTTCACTATGATTTTTACTATGATTTCACTATGGCTCTTTTAACTCCTAATTTAGTCATTTTGGAGTTTTTAAACAAGATTTAGTGAAGACACCAATACGTCTGGAACAATTCAGAGCCCAATTTGTTTTGCTGGTATCGTCATTCTTTGCCATTACACTACAAATTGATTGGCTTTTTGAGCTGTTCTGAAAACCCCAAAATTATCATATTTTTTAAATAAAAGTCGTAGTTCGATCACATTTTTCATGGTAAAACCATAGTTACAAACATAGAGTAGAATCATATTCAATCTATAACATACATTTTTCATAAATGCAAATCATATCCGAAACATAAGTGGAACATAAAAACAATTATTTAACATGATAAGTTTTTGACCACTTCAAATGTCAACGGTTTAGGGTTTAGGGTTTAGGCTTCAGTTCAATGCCCGAACCCCGAAACCCTTGACCGGAAGGCGAACTGCTGCGGCGACTGCTACTGCGTCGACGACTACTACCTCAAACTAGTACTAGTCCTAGTCCTAGTACTAGTACTAGTACTAGTACTACGTAGTAAAAGCACTAGTCACTATAATAGTCCTACTGCCACCGCTGCTACGACTCCTGCTGCTACTCCTACGACGAGGACGACCACGGCGATTATCCAAGAGTCCAAGACTCAGAGCTGAAGGCTCTGGTAGCCTAGACAAGCCTAGACTAGACGGTTTAAGGGTTTAGGGGCAGTATGTATCAGTTTGGAGTCAAGTTTTGTGAATTTTCCCTTATTGTTTAATATAGGGTCCCTAATGACAAATGATTTTGGACTGTTGATATCGACACCTAGTATGTAGGACTCCGGGAAGCCGCAGCCTTGGACACTCTGACTTTGCTCGTGTTTCTCTGGAATATAATTAGGGACCCAAACAAGCACATAAGCATAAGCATTTTATAGGGATATCCCTACCTTATTGGGCTTCATTATAAGGGGGTTTATATGGGATATCCCTATCCTAGTTTTTTCTCATGTGCTTCTTTGGGGCCCTATATAAACTCCCTGCTCCCGACTGCAACACCTCCTAAGGCTCCATTTACCTGTATAGCATACACTTAGGCCTGAAAGTACCTATATAGGAGCACCCTTTGGACTTACATACTATATATATATATATGCATATATATATATACATATATAGATATACATATATATATACATATATATATGTATACATATATACAAACATATAGTTTTATATGTATAGGTCCATGGAGATTTAGAGACCCTGAACCCTAAAGCGAAGCACCGAATACCATAGGCCAGCGGTAGCACGGCCAGGCCCGACTCCTGGGTGGGTTTCAGGGACGTTTTCTCTTGGTTTCGGGTGTAGCCGTAGCGGAAGAGATTTGAGCCATGTTTGATAAGTTTTTTCGGGCTGCAGGGTTATGTCTCTAAGTGCTTCGGGCCTTTGGGCTTTGGGTTGTGTTTTGGAGTTTTGCTGTTTCGGGGCTGTACCCGGCTTACATTCGGATTCCGATTGGTTTTCGAGCGTGACAGCCTCAATCCCTCTGCTCACCGTATCCTCAAGCGTGTGGTGCAGGATTTTGCTTTGGCCCACCAGGAGCGCTTAGCCGCTTCTGCTTAGAGTTTCTTTATGTTTTCGACACTACAAGAAAGGAAGGTTCTGGTAGTTTCAAGTAACACCGGATGTTCGAAACTTCTGGTGGCCGCTCTAATATGTCTAGAAGCGGCAAGGCCAAGCCAAGAAACTCCAACCCCGAGCTTGCCGATTGAAACAGCGCTGGGGCCAACAGACCAAGTCAAGAATGAAGGCCGCAAGGCATTGCAACTCGCAAAACGGACCTTGTGGCAGACAGACACCAGCAAGTGAGGCAGGTCTCTGTTGAAAAATACTCACATTGTCGCCTGCTCACTTGTCGGCTTTCTGGCTGCCTTAGTCGAAGCTTCTGAGCGGAGCCGGACCGATGCGAAGTCGTCATTGTGCAGATGAAGCAAATCCTTAAATCAGACGACCGTTGTCCGCTCTTCTCTGACACCGAGACCGAGACTACTGACACCACAACAACAGTCGACATCGTTTTCGTGTTCCGCTACGACGAGGTCACTCAAGGCAAAGACTTGTCCAAGGGACTTGAGCACAAATTTGAGATCGACATGTCCCGTTGCCAGAAAGCTGATACATAACAGGCCCCGAACCTCAGCAACCTGAAAGCTTGCAAAACACAAAAGCCCTCAATCGCTTAGCTGCGCCTCTAGGCTACAGAGACTACTACGACAGTCTACGTTGGAGATCGGGTCCGGCCGACTGCTTAGACTTATAAGTGGAGGACCAGGGATCTTAGTATAAGCAAGATGGTTGTAAGTTCCGTAACTTTGGGTGTAGATACTCCATGGTGGCGTACTCGCTAAGTTCCCTGATTCAGTAAGTACCGCGCGCACAGCACCACTCTGGGACTGTTGGAACCCTCCAGTCGATCCAGCACACCGTAAGCAGCCCGTACATCGTATAGCCCAGAGGATAGGGATACAGATCAGCGGATTAGGCCCAGACCTTCCAAAATCCCTGATTTATGGAATTTAACTTAAGTCAAGTCAAATCATATAACAAAAAGGGATCCTAGTAAAATGTAAAGTGTTTTCCTTAACTGGGGGGGGTCTAGCATATAGAATCCTACAGGCCCCCCCTACACAGCTCAGCTTGCACCAGACCCCAAGATCTATAATCCCTAAATTTAAATTCCTACCTGTAGCCCCAAACTGTACAGAATAGTAGATTAGGACAACTTTGATTATGTGTAGCCTCAGGTAAATCCTAAACCCGAAGCCCTAAACCCTAAGCCCTAAATCCCTAAGCACTTTAGCCCCCAAATCCTTTTGCCCTAAACGACTTGCGTGGGAGGCACGCGCCTCGCGGGCAGCTGAGCTGGGCACGGGCTCTCAGACTTTTGGTTACAGGGACATCATGAGTATTACGGCTGATGGACAAAATCCTGCATGACCCTAAGGACCCTTAACTATGGGAGTTATGGTATATTCCTTATTATGGGTCATGCAGGATTTTGTCCATCAACCGTATTGTTGCTGTTCTTATTAGTGCACTATGTTTTTTTTTATGTTTACCATTGCTGAAATTGCTTTGTTGTTACCATCACTATTGTTAGTATGAATATTGCTACTATGATAAGTTCCCATTCTATGGCTATGATTATTGCCGCTAGTATCATTCGTTCGGTTGTATGCGTACCATGTACTTCTTGGTCTTTTATTGTTACTATTGTCATATTACTTTTATTGTTGTTATTGTTGCTGCTATTGTTACTGTCAGTATTGTTCTTACTATCAGCACCATGGGAGGCACATGGTTTTTCGGTTTAGGATTTGTTGCATGGGGTCCTGGATATGGGTTTACGCTTTAAACTGAGGCCTCAGGGTCCCGGGGTGGGGTGGGCGAAGGTCAGTAGCAACAGCTCATAAGCCTGGGTCCTTTATAGACCTTCAGACCCTCGAGATCGAGATCCCTCGCAATGCCCCCAACACTCTGAAGCCCCTTTAGTCGTTTCAGCTGCAGGGTACTGTTTTTGGGTTTTGGATTTAGGGTTTAGGTTGGGGTTAGGGCAAACTCCAGACAACACGAAGAAGAGCAAGCCGTGTAAATCCGCATGAGAGCGATTTCACAATTCCCAAGAAAGCTGGGGCTCTTTGCTCGAAGCCACGGAGCCCGGCACCAGAAATTACTGAGTTTTGATTATAGCATGCATTAATTGCTTCGGGGAGTCTATATACGTATACGAACTTGGAAAGCTTTCGGAAGCCCTAAACCCTCAACCGCGGATGTAATTTCGCGGAGCCAAGGACCCTCTTTCAACCCGAAGTCCTTCTTCTATGAAGTTTGTTGTTTGAAAACCCTCTCTTCTGTATACAATACTTCTTGGAGCTCTGTGTGAAGCAGGGGTTAGGGCCAGGGGAAGTTTCGGTTGAAGCCTCTGTTCCAGGCTTTCTTTTCAGCTTCATGCACAATGGTGTAGGGAAGTTTGCAGTAGGGTTCTAGCCCTTTTTTATCCTCCTTCCCACAAACACTTTTAAAAAGCCCCTTGCCAACTTCAGGGGAGCAGTCTCTGGTCCTTGCCCTCGCTGCGCTTCCACTCGCGCGGGCACTTCTACCAGGCCCTGGCTGATACCTACCAATTAAGTCTTCCGGGCCCGTACGGGTTCATGTACCTATGTGTGGGCCTGAACGTAGTCCCTATATAGGTACTTTATGTCCAAAGTATCTAGCACATGGGTACATGGACCCTTGGAGGCGTTGGGGGTTCAGGGCTTTGGGTGTGGCGTTTGGGGTTTAGGGTTCAGAGTTTAGGGTTTTGTGGTTTTAGGGTTTGTGGCTGCTACAGGACCATGGGACTTTGGTAGGTGCAGGTACAAACACCTTAAGCAGGGCGATGATTGAACATGTGTGTAGTTACCATAGCTAAAACCTGACTTACTGACTTACTAAATCCCCTGATGGTTCAAGTCAACCCCACTCCGAAACACGCAACCCACGAGAAGCCCTAAACTCAAACCCTTGTAGGAGCCTTTAAAGGATCCCTTCAAGGAACCCTTAAAGGAACCCGTAAGGCCTTAAGGGATGTCTTAAAGGTAGGTGCCCTGATCCTCTAAACAGGAGTTCTGAGCGTTGGGCTGCCGGTTTTCAGGATTCCAAGTTGTAGGGTTCCAGCCTCCGAGGTTGACATATAATATAAAAGCCGAAGCAAGCAAGCAGAAAGAACAATGCCAACAATGATCATAATCGGAATAATCTTTGTCACAGTAGCAACAATAAGGGTAGACCTGATAGCAATAACATGTATTATTCTACTTTGCAAGGTCCTCACACTACCATTCCAATCAAGTGGACACCTTACAAGGCAGACATCCTGTGGAGCAAACACGTCCTGAAAGGTTCAGGCTTTGGGGTTGCGGTGCCCGTTGCGATCCTGAATCCTAAACCCAACAGACAAGCCTGCGAATCCTTATAAACCCAGCAAAACCCCAAGCCTACATGGAAACCCTAGATCACACTACAAAAATTGACAAGCCGAATCTCCAGTCCTCAGAGAACATACCTGTCTAGAGGAGTAGGGTTTAGGGCTTAGGGTTCTGCTACCGAAAACCCTTAACTTTACTTTAGACCCGGTGCAATTTACAAAAAAGATTGCCGCCCAATGCCTTGACCCTCAAAGCCCCACCCCCCCCT
>BGNK01004696.1:17500-20079 GCA_003297005.1 Symbiodinium sp. clade A Y106 | reverse complement strand
CCCCGCCCCAGCCCCGCCCCACTCCCTTCCCAGCCCAGCCCAGTCTATTTCAGCCCCAGTCCCAGCCCCCCTAAGCCCAAAATGGCCCAAAACCCAGAAAGGGAAATCATTTGGGGCCCAGGTAAACCCTAGACCCAACCCCTAAACCCTAAACTCTAAACCTCTAGGGATCCTTCGAGGCCTTCGCCCGATTTGATTTGGAGGTCTTGCAGCCAGTGCGGGGACTTGGTAGAGCCTGGTTTGGGGTCATCGGGTCTTTTGGGCCATATGGTTCGGGTTTTAGGGGTTAGGGTTTAGGGGTCTATAGGGCCACAGGATTGGGGTTTAGGGTTTAAGGGTTTAGGGTTTCGGGGTCTATAGGGTCGTAGGATTTAGGGTTTGGGGCTGAGGGTTTGGGCTGCGGCTTTCGGGACGTGGGGTTCACGGGTTTAGAGCTCACGTTGCAGGGATTTAGGGTCTGAGGTTGCGGGCCGGTTCGGGGGGTTGGGGGCTTCAGGGTTGGTTTAGGGTTTAGGGTTCAGGGTTTAGTTTTTAGGGTTTAGGGCTTTAGGGTTGTGTATCTATGTGTCTATACAGGTACGTATATATATATATATACATATATATATATACGTATATATATATGGTCCTTTCCGCTCATGATCATCTCCTCATGACCATTCTTCCACTCACGATCGTCTCCTCATGACAAACCGACTATGTGACGATATCGAAACCCAAGGCGACCCACACACAAGCACACATTGTAAGGTCCCCCAAAGACATCCGTACACTCTCAAAAGACTCTATCCGGATGGAACCGATTGAAACTTCAATCGGTGCCTGGATCCAAGATGCAAGATTGCCCAGGGGCCTGTGGGCAGAATCTTGAATCGGTGACAATCGGGATCCAAGATTCTGCCGACAGACCCCTGGACAATCTTGGATCTTGGATCCGGGCACCGATTGAAATTTCCATCGGTTCAACCGAGTTCAATCGGTACTCTTTGGTACGCGTAGGCCATGAGGCTTCCGAAAACCCCGGACCGCATGAAGCATCTCGCTATTGAGGACAAGAAGAATGACAATATCGAGCAGCTCCCCAACCCCTAAAGAACTTCCCCCCAGCATCTAACAATCCTCCACTTAAAGGTTTGTTTTTCCAACTCAGCTGACGTTTTGGACTTCGGTGTCTCTTGCGCTAGAAGCCAAAAACTTGGCTGTAACTAGTGGTGGAACACCGCAGAAGCAAGATGCTTCTTTCAAGCCCTTTCAAAAGCTCCCTAAACTCTTTAAAACTCACAAAATCACCCGAAACCTTAACCCCTAACAGCCCAAACTCCCTGAACCCTAAAGCCTAAACTCCTTAAGACTCCCCAAACCCTAAATCCTAAGCCGTAAACCCTCACCCTGACAAAGCCTAAGCCCTTAAAAGGTTTTAAACTCTAAATCCTAAACCCTAAACCCTAACAGCCCAAACTCCCTGAACCTTTAGAGCCTGAACTCCGAGGTCTTTGGAGGCCCCTGTCACGCCAGAGCTGGTAGCCATGCCCAGCGCCCCAGGGACAGCGAGAGGACACTTTCGGGAGTAGTTTAGGGTTACTTTACGGGCTAGTTTAGGGTTTAGGGCCTAGGGTTGCTAGGGTGTCATGGGGCTTACTACCACCTAGGGTTTAAGGCTTGGGGCCTGCAAATACAGGGCAGTCCGTGGATATGAGTAGTATGGATGGACAAGTAGACGAACGGATGGGCCATGTAATGTGCATGCTTGTATACACAGACGCACCGCAGGTCGTATACCCTATATGCTTGATGTGTACATATACGTATGTATGCATGTTTGTATTCGTATGCATGTATGTAGGTAGGTACGTTTGTATACATCTGAATTCACAAGCAACCTGCAGAGAGCTTGGGTCTTGGGGTGCATTGTTGGGGCGGGGAGGATTGAGGAGTCTGGGTTTTGGGATTTTGGGCTCGTAGGTTCGCGGGTTGAGATTGCTGGTTTTTCATTGTAGGAGTTCAAACACTTAGCTTGGGGTTTAGGGACTGTAAGGTCTGGTAATACAGGGGCTTAAATAATTACCAATACTATATTTTGGGGGTTCCTTATTATAAGTATAGTATAATGGGCCCCAAAATCCTATTCTAATTATTAAGACCCCTATAGTATGCAGTATAGTGTTTGGGGAAGACCAGAAATCAAATCCGAAGCCACAGATCGCTTGGGGTTAAAGTTAAAACAGAGGCCGGATATAGACGCAGGTTTAGGGGTTCCCTGCACTGTAGTTAACGCAGCCAAAATCGAATAATGTACTTATAGCTAATTTTACATACGTGTCTATCTACTACATGCATACATACCTACCTACCTACATACCTACATACATACGTACATACATACATGCATACATACATGCGTGCATGCGTACCTACATACATGTACATACATGCATACATACGTATGTATACACATACACGTAGAATTACGAGGATGGCCTAGGGAAGGTTACCAGGCCGCTATAGTAAATCATTATGAGGTGCTCGAAACCGGTTCGGTTGAAGAAGTTCAACTGAAGCATTGTCTCCCGACTTCCGAC
>BGNK01004696.1:0-12500 GCA_003297005.1 Symbiodinium sp. clade A Y106 | reverse complement strand
TAGACCAATGCCTCTGGAAAGGTAGAGATCCTTAGGTTTGTTCAGGGCGGAGAGAGTCTTGAAAGCAAGTGCTGCCCAATACTCGCAACCCTAAACCCCAAACCTCAAACCCTAAACCCCAAACCTCAAACCCTAAACCCCAAACCTCAAACCCTAAACTCCAAACCCTAAGCCCCAAACCTCAAACCCTAAACTCCAAACCCTAAACCCCAAACCCTAAACCCCAAACCCTAAACCCCAAACCCCAAACCCTAAGCCCAGGATTTGACAAGGGAGCACCCTGGCCCTGAAGCCTAAACTTACGTCATGCTGACTTCGGGGCCGCACGGCTTCAACCAAGCCACCATCCCAAAGATTCCATGTGCGCATATTCTGTAATTAGTGGACTTTGGCCCTAAAGTATCAAAACAGGAACCTCTTCAAGGTTTAAGTATATACTATATGGGCACATGGCGCCTTAGGGCATGAAGGGCCTGACTAACCCTAGACCCGTCTTCCGAATTGAGAGCCACCTGGGTCTGCGTCGCCGAAGCCTTTTCGGAATTTTTTGTCGTGACGTCGACGCAACAACAAGCCTTCGCCGGGGCCTTGGGGGAGGAAAGGCTGGGTATGCCAACTTCAACATAATGTACTATAGTGCCCTACACTAGTTCTAACTAACATGCACAGTAGTATACTATGACTATAACTACGAGTTTTAATATTATCAACTATTACAATGGACTTAGCTTCACGAGGGGTTGGTTTCTTATCTGGGGAAGTCGCCTCGATACATAGGGTCTCAACTAGTTGTCCTTACCTCGAGTATAATTATGCATGGCTGGATGGATGGATGGAGGGATGGATGGATGGGTATATATGTATGCAAGTATGTATGTATGTACGTATGTATGCATGCATGTATGTATGTGTGTATGCATGTACGTATGTATGTATGAGTGTGCGCACATGCGCGCACATACATGTACAAGGGGCTGTCCGTTTGTATGTTGAGGGTTGCTGCTGGGGGTGGGTGATTGATTCAACTGGTAGGTCGGATTACATGTTGTACTGCCCCCACTCTGTAACAGTTCAATTTTACTGGTAACTAATGGAAGTATAAGACTTAGCCCTTAATGGTTATGACCTGTGATATAGACTGTTACAGGGTGGGGGCAGTACCCGATGAGTACTTGTATGGCTTCAAGGGTTGTGCAGTTCTAGGATTCTAGCAGTTCGGGGGGGTCCGTTTGAAGCAGGTGTGCTAGGGTATAGATGGCCACACTGATCACAGTCCAGGATGGATGGAATGTCCCATCCCTGTGAGACGAACTAAACATCCCGAAACTAAACCCGAACACCTCTGAAGCCCTAAACCCTAAACCCCTAACCCCCTAAACCCTAAACCCCTAAACCCTAAACACTAAAAGACCCTGAAGCCTTCACGGAACCCTGGCCCTAAACACTGGACCTTCAGCCCAAGCCCTGCATATATGGGTGGTTGTCAGAATTATGGTCCCTTTTTGGGTACCCTAAAATTTAGGGCTTAGGGTTTAGGGTTCAGGGTTAGTGCCTAAATAATAGGTGCCGTATGATAATAGGAACCCAAAAAGGGACCGTAATTTTGACAACCACCCACATCCATGCCCCGAACCTGGAGCCCGAGCGCAGCTCAGAATCCTCTAACCCAGAACCTACAGAAAGCCTAGTCCAAACTGGGTTTAGGTTTTAGGGTTTAGGGATTGGAGTCCAAACCCTAAACCCTAAACCTTTGAAAATTTTTTGGCTGCACTTTGGGTCTTGTAGGGTTTATTTAGGTTTGAGGGCCAGGGCCAGATGATGTCCCGCAAAGCTAGACTAGACTAAAGCCACCGACTAATTACATGGCTCACATGCACTCTATGCATCTCTTGACTCTTCTCAGCAGAGTGTCTTTGTTGCTCCTTCCCTAGCGAGATCGCCAAGAGACTGTTCTCCATTATCTTCTGAACGCAGATGTCAAGACTGTTACATGTTCCCAGCAGCTCGAAGCCCTCAGCCCATGCCACACTCCATGTTCTACATGAGCCGAAACTCGGAGCCAACGACCTTTCCCAGGACAGCCATGAATCTCAACCCCTTGGCTACATATGTCAAGGCCTTTCGGTGCTCTGGTGCTGGGTTTGGCTGTTGAGAATGCTTTCCACGCGTAGGCGGGTTTATCGATGAGGACATATAACGCCTAGGGGTCTAGTGGCTAGGCTGTAGGGATCATGCCGTTTAGAGAATAGGCAGAATAGGTTTCACTGCTCACCTTTGAGGCTTGCACAGATGCCAAAACTCAAGGTGGGTGGTTGTCAAAATTATGGTGCCTTTTTGGGTCCCTATTATAATACGGCACCTAACATTTAGGGTGCCCAAAAAGGGACCTTAATTTTGACAACCACCCAGGTAGTAAAGCGGGTACTGTTTACAGCTGACAGGGCCGCAGGTGAAGGGCCTTGGGCATCGAACCCTAAACCCTAAACCCTAGTTGGCAGGTTAAGGGCATCGGATTCAAAAGTTGAGGTTGTGCTTAGGATGTGTGGCATCTCGAACGTTTGGATTTTGAGGTCGGAGGTCCGGCCCCCGCAGTTCTTGAAATCGAGGTAGGCCTTTGGGACATTTTTTGATTTTCGCTTGCATGTTTCAGCGGCTATTCAAGGGCCAACCTAGAAGTTCAGTGTTGCAGGGTTCAAGTTCAGCGTTGTGTGCATATGGTCAAGGGCTTTGGGTTTGGAGTTGGGTTTTCCTGCAGTTTTCATTCCGGACACCCCTAGACCTGAACTTTTACCTGGACCCCACAAACCCACCTGCTGAGTAATATAGGGCGCTGAACATGACATTGTTGGTAAGAGTGTCCCCCTAGCATGTGCATGCTTTTGCTAGAACGCGCACCAGAGCAATTTCCAATCAGAAGAAAAGCCCTTGTATTGCGGATGTTTAGGGGGTACGGTAAGGGTGTAGCGTGGAACGCTACACTCCACAGCCTAGATGCTTTTGTTTGACACCCCGAATCTGCGAACAGGAGCGGCAAGGCAAGCGGGTGATCCGCAAGGCAAACTCCGCTTCGGATTAGTGTTGGGGCCAAGAGGTGTCGGGTTCTTGGCTTTTTGCTTCTTTGAACGACACTATGATAGATTTGGAGTTGAGCAGAGGGAATTCCGCATACCCCTCAACAAATACGTGGTCTCCGGGACAACGGGCAACTTGCAGCTAGTCTGTAGAGCTTTAGGGCTAGCTCGTAGAGTCCCAGGTACCAATCTGGCAGAAAGTAGGGTTTCTCTACTAGGACTTGCTGTTATGGTTGTGGCAAGTATCCCCCCCATATAGCTACTTAGGACCCTTTGGGCAAGGTGCCAGGCCTCGGGTTAAAGTACCACTTACCGATAACTGCCTTCTTGCCCTACCTTAACCTACCAAAACCTTATAAATTCCATACTAGGGTTTATAACAAGAACCTACAAAAAAGTAGGGTTTGGTAGTTTAAGGTAGGGCTCCAAGTATACAAATAGTACCTACTTTGGGGTCTAAAGTCTATAAATACTACCTACTTTGGGCTTTTGGGAGCCCCTAGGTTGCATTTTCTTTCTTAATACGGTTGATGGACAAAATCCTGCATTACCCATTACAAGGGAATATACCATAATTCCCATAGTTTAGAGTCCTTAAGGTCATGCAGGATTTTGTCCATCAGCCGTAGGACCCTAACTGTACTGTAGGTTAGCCGAAAACGGGAGAGCAGTTTAGGGTCCATATGTGGTGGTGCCCTAACCGCAGAGCTGAGTGATTGAGGCTTTCGTTAGGGTTGAGGATTTAGGGACTTGGAACTGGCGTGCTTGGTTTTTGTTTGCTTCGTGGTACGCTTGGGTCTTTTGTTTGTACTGCTTCATGATACCACTTGCTTGGATCGTGCTAATCCGCGGGAATCGTTGTGGCTTGAAGCGTTTGCTGCCGGTGTTGGGGGTAGCTGTATGTGCAATCCTCTGGTTGGCGAGGCATTCTGAAAACTTGCTGCCCCTGAGCCCCACAACCCAAAGCAAGTAAAGAAATCAAACCAAACCCAAGACCCCACATCCCCAGGCAGCCGAAAAACCTACACAGACCCAACTCGCGATTTTTTCCCCAAAACCCTGAACCTCGAACTGTGAGACTACAAACAGCCATGTTGGCCGGCGCCGATATCCTGAACTCTGCACACCCCGGACCCGACCCGTGACAGTGACTTACTTCCGGGTTTGGGTTTAGGGCTTATAGGGGTTCAGTGATGCTTGTTGAAGATAGCCTCTCAGAAATGGTCGTAAATTAGGCCTATAACCCGAGTCGACATACCACCGAGTCTCTCTGCTCAGCAAGCCATTGGATTTAGCATGTTTATCGGGGCATAGGGTGTTCCGATCCAGGCGCTAATGCAAGGTCTCAGGATAGTAACCTATTAGGTATCTGGGCTACCATGGAACTCTCCTGTCCTTGCGAGATCTTGATTTCCAACAATGGAATGGCGGCTGTCAAAGCCATCCTCTCCATGAGAAGGCCCACGCAGAGCTTCCTGGGTCGCTGTGGGCTTTTGAAGTCAAAAGCCCCGAAACCCCAAACCCTGCACACCCTGGATGAACTCCATAAGCCTATAAGTCACTGCCCAGACTGCAGTGCTTTGCTTGGGGTATTAGGAGCGGTCTGGCTGGATATAGTTCCTAAACCTTAAATACTAAGGAATCGGACACTTAACGCACCCAAGCCTCCAACCGCACACATGAGAAGTGCAGTGGTCTACTCGGGCACAGTCCAGCTGAGGCTGTTTAATATTAAACGGAGGCTCCATGCGCCCACATAGAATGTACTTAGGCCATACAGGGATTCCTATATGTATGTTATCCCAGGCCCAGTGTATACTATACAGGTACATGGAGCCTTACCCTAAGGGTCCATGTACCCAGATAGTATATACTTTGGGCCCAACGTACCTATATAGGGAGTACTTTAAGGCCAAAGTATACACAATTTGGGTACATGGACCCTTAGGGTTAGGGTTGGCATCGATTGATATGTTGAGGACTTTGAGGCTCAATGGCTTGAGGGACTAGCGTGCGAAGATATCCGGAGACGGATCAGAAGTCGAGCTGCGACCCGAACTTCCCTCCTAGTACCCAGATCTTCCAACATCCCTTCATGAAGGAATATACCTTCAATCATACAAGGGATCCTAGTCTAATTCAAGTTCCATTCCTTACATAGGAGATTCGGGAAGGTCTGGGTAATTGCAGATGTTGTGTCCTTCTGCAATTGAATAAGGCAGCAGGTGCAGACATAGTACCCACTTCGAGATGTAAAGTCCGCAGATGGTACCTACTTGGGACTACATGGGTGTTAGCAGTTATCGAAGCTCACAGAAAGTTCCACAGCAGAACATTATAAAGCAGTAACATGGGTTGATCATTCATAGGCCTGCGGAGAGCTAGGCTGCCAGGAGTTAGCGTTCGAAGGCCTTTACTGTATTTCAGAGTTCAGTGTTGTGTTGACCCTCCAGGCTCAACAGAGAAGGACCTACGAATTAAAGAGGCCTACACCCTAAACCCTAAACGCTGAACCCTAAGACCCTAAACCGTACCCTGAACCCTAAACCCTACCACCCTAAACCGTACCCTAAACCCTAAATCCTCTGCGTGTTTCTGCATTTTCTGCGCAGCAGGGACAGTGCCGCCAGGTGGACCTTCATCGAGTTTGGCTCAGAGCAGATCATCACTTTTGTGGCCATGGCAACACAGGCCTAGGGTTTACGGTTTTGGGTTGAAGGTTCAGGGTTCAGGGCTTAAGGGTGAAAATTACAGGTCCAGGGGTAGCGTCGATACAGGGTCGGAAAAACGAGTTGCATTACTCCTTTGGAATACAGCAATAGTACAGATCCCACCCAAATCCTAAACCAAACACCTAAACCCTGAACCAAAACCCGAACTCCAACCTCTGAGCCCTATTCGGGTTTCCATAGTAGAAATATCAGTGTTCTTGGAGGTCCCATATCAGTTTCATCAAGCCGGAATCTGGCCTACGCTGGGGCATGCGTAGGTAGAGCCGCATAGACCCTATAAGCCTTCAATCCCATGAACCCTAAACCCCATAGTAAGCCCTAAACCCTCATTTATGATGACTCCTCAACCTCAAAAAGTAACCTTCACATGAAGGCCCAACATGGAGGGGATGCTGGTCCTGATGGCCCTAGAGCCTTCAAGCCCCAAAATGCGTCGATTGAGGCCTGAAGCGCTCAAGCTCTGTAAAGCCTTAAGTCTCCAGGAAATGGTGAGGGCGAGGGCGCGTAGGACTCAGGAGCATAGCCAACATCTTCCCAAGGCCAAGGGCTCTAAACTCTATGCCTTGCAAACCATACGAACTGACTACCAACACCATTCCTTAGGGCTCCTCATTATCATGATGGTATAACCTGGCTTCCAAGCACCATTCTGGTTATAAGGCCAGCCGGTAACATTATTCTGCAGGTTTCGGTGTTGTAATTCTGCTACAGCAGCCCCTACAGCTCGATTTTTTCTCAATGCCCCTAAGCCCTAAACCCTAAATTCTAACACCCTTAATAGGTCGCTCTTGTTCAGTGACCTGGCTAGAGATGAAAGCCTCCATTAAGCCGGAGGGTTCAGGGTTTAGGACTCTAGCATCAAGCTCCTTACATGTTCTTTAGCGCTCGGTGCTTTACAGGTCCCGGTCATATAAGAGAAGGTTTAGTGTGGCGTCAAAAGATGGAATCTCACTTCGGCGACCTCTCTGCACCGTTGAAGCCCAAAGCAATAGGACAACACACCCATTCCGGGGCCGCCCTATCTATTAACCAAGACCCATAATCCTTCAAATTGGCTCAGCGCTGTGCATATTGTAATCCTTGAATCCCGAAGCCGTCGCTAGATCGTACAGCGCCCGCAGCACCCCAAAGGAGGAACCACCAAATTCCTGGCGGGGGCTTTGGGTTTAGGATTTCGGGTTCGGGGTTTGCGGGCTAGGCCTAGGATTTAGAGTTCAGGATTTAGGACTTAGGGTTTAACGCTTAAGGGCCTAGGATTTAGGGTTTGGGGTTTTTGGGGGCAGGACGACTTGAACGCAAATGCCGAGTTCATTCGGCTGGCTGATGCCTTCGTTGAGGTGCAGTGGTGCATTCTTATGTACCCAAAGGGTCTTACGTAATCACTGTTATGGGGGATATTTTTCCAAATCATGTCTTGCTTCCTGTTATATAGAGACCCTACATTTTACTATATAGCACTAATTTACTTAGGACCCTTTGGGATAGCATGAGACCTTTACGGGATGTACTAGCCTGAATAAACAGACATGGTATTCCTGGCCCTTAACCTTATGGATCCTTAAGATCCAGCAAATTGCCCAGCCGAATCCTAGTCGAACCATTCAAGCAGTTGTAATCTGATCTTGATTCCTGGTGTTCTTGTTATTGTGGTGATTCGGCCGTCGTTGACAGGTTGTGGTCTCCTTCGGTAACTTTTTTGCTTTGAGATTTCCGCTTTTATAGGCGCCCACGGTACGGCTTCATGCCCAGTCCAGGCGTACTTATGTCATAGGGACCCTTAGGCGGGTAGGGGGAGTGGGGTAGGTGGCCTTAATGCCCATAGTAAGTTTAAGAAAATATAGTCCCCTATCCCCCTCCCCCCTACCCCCCTAAGGGTCCCTATGATAATGTTCAGAAGGTTTCTCCTTGTCACTTCTTGGGCTGCCCCGGGGTTCTTGTTAAACGGCTGACCTCTGAGCCTTATCAGATCAGCCTGAATCCCTGGACCTAAGCCCTACCTAGAGTCTCCATTGTAGTTCCTTTTTTTGGTTAACCAGTTTTATGGTTAGGATCCTATAATAGAGATTTTGGTTAACCAAAAAAAGGAACTACAATGGAGACTACAGGTAGACCNTACCTAGAGTCTCCATTGTAGTTCCTTTTTTTGGTTAACCAGTTTTATGGTTAGGATCCTATAATAGAGATTTTGGTTAACCAAAAAAAGGAACTACAATGGAGACTACAGGTAGACCCTTAACCCTAGCTTCAGGGAGCTTGACACGACACGATTCTGCAGAAAGCTTAATTAGTGCTAGTTTATTTGTGAGTTTTATCCGAGAGTTAACGGTCCACGGCCTGCCGGCTTGTTGCTACAACCTCAATGATCGTAGTAGGGCCCTAATACACATAGTTAGGATTCAGTGAGTCAATGTCTCCCCGACCATATATTAGGGCATGTAGGGTGGAGGAGGGTTTCAGGTTAAGGACCCTACTAAACCCTAAACCCTAAACCGGGGTTCGGGATTGTCGCGTTTGGGGTCTTGGCGCCCTTCCATTCTGTATTCAAAACCATGAAGCCCGAGAGTCTCACTGTACCCTGAAACTCATAGACTCGGGTTAGGCTTTAGGGGTTTAGGGTTTAGGGGTTTAGAGTTTAGGGGTTTAGGGTTTAGGGGTTTAGGGTTTAGGGGTTTAGGGTTTAGGGGTTAGGGGTTTAGGGGTTTATAGGGGTTTAGGGTTTAGGGGTTTAGGGGTTTAGGGTTAGGGGTTTAGGGGTTTATAGGGGTTTAGGGGTTCAGGGGTTTAGGGGTTAGGGGCTAGGGGTTTAGGGTTTAGGGGTTAAGGGATTAGGGGTTTAGGGTTTAGGGGTTAGGGGTTATAGGGGTTAGACAACCCTTATAGCTGTAGCCTGTCGTCCGACAAGGTGCCGTCTGGCAAGAACGTGAACAACTATGCCAATGTTGACCTGATTTGCAGCCCAGTGAGAATTTGGGTTTAGGGTTTAGGGTTTAGGGTTTAGGGTAGGGTTTAGGGTTTAGGATTTGCAGCCCGACGAGAAAATGGGTTTAGCTAGGATTACTATGCCCCTAAGACTGCAAACAGACAAAAGCAGACAATGTTTAACGACTGCAAAGTAGGTACGATTTATGAACATGGAGTCTTCGGGGGTATAATTACCCTAAACCATATACAAGGGGAACTACCAGGATTTGGGGCTTAGTCTGTGTTGCAGCGCTTCACTGGAGATTGGGTTTGGCTCAGGTATAGTTTTGTTTTTTGAGTTTTTGGGTTTGGGTTCTCGGGTTTAGTATTTATGGTTTACCTGTAGCCACAAAGACCTACCTTTTTAGGGGTTCCTTATCATGGTTCTATATATAGCTCCTTAAAACGGGAGGCCCTTTCGGCTACAGGTATAGTTTAGATGACTTTGGGTTTCGGGGGGGATGTCGGGCTATGGATTCAGGACAGGGTGGCTTCCGATCTTACCTCGGGGGCCGGCCTTCGTTGCCGTCCTGATGAAGCCGTACTTGGACCCTATTCCTGATTTCGATGTATTCGTTTCAATATCTTAATATTAAGCAGGTAAGTTATTAGGGGCTCAGGTATTGACTGACAAACTAGCCATCAGTTGCGCACGAATCTATCAAGGAATGTTACAGTTAGTTGCGCAGGCTCCTTTAGCAAGCGAGTCTCGAACTAAGGGTCAAGCGCTAACTCCTGCCCGGCCCTTGAACACTGACCCGCGAACCGTGAATGGGTCGAAGCTTCAAAGACCTTAAAGATATCCTCAAAGGACCTCTCAAAGAACCCCTTAAAGGATTAAAGATATCCTCAAAGGACATCCCAAAGAACCCCTTAAAGGATTAAAGATATCCTCAAAGGGCCTCCCATAAAGGAGCCTTTCAAGGATCCAAACGATTGCAACAGTCCAAACTTACCGCAGAGACGCAAAGATGATTGGGTTTCGGGATCTCCGGATGCACTGAAGGGATCAGGGTTTAGGGTATTCGGTGTTTAGGATTTTTAGGGACTAAATGGTCAGGGGATTAGTGAAAAGTGAGTGAAGATCTTATGCGCAGAGCACCCTGTGACCCTGAGGCCTTGAACCATGAAGCCCTACTTGAAGGGGCAGGGGACTTAGTAAGTTGGTTATAAGTAGGGTTATACTTAGGGTAACTCCATTTAGGGCACTTATAACTCTACCTATAACCTACTTACTAAGTCCCCGGCCCCTTCAAGTAAACGGCCTTATACTCTCTGTCCCTACAAAGCCCTTCGGAGACGTATAAACCAACTAAGGCCGTAGAGAGGTAAAGTGTTGAGGCCCTTGTACCACTTATAAGACCGCAACACACCGAGGCAAGATCGCGCAGGAGCAGCAAGTGGACGCGGTGTGGCCTGGTTGGGGGTCGTTGCCTTAGTTGTGACCGGAGCCTGTTCTTTTAATCGCGTAAGGGAGTTCTTCCACACCATTTAAGGGGAAGACCGGTGTAGGGAGTAACCAGAGGGTCCAATCTTCCTTCACCGGGGCTTCCTGTCACGGATCCCGATTAATTTTAGGAGTTTTGTCAGTACTGAATGTTGGGTAGGTTCAGAGCACAGGGATGCAGTTACAAGGGCAACGGTTGCACGGGATTCCTTCGTGTTTAGGGTTTAGAGCCAAAACGACAGAGAGTGTGGTTTCGGATCTCCTGTTGGTTTGGGGCTTAGTGGGTTTAGGGTTCTTGCAGCGTTTGTATACAAGCTCGATTTCGGACTTCATGTTGGTGCCCGCCAAAAACCGGACTCTACGTACCAAGTTGTGGTTCCTCGATTCCGTGTCCGTGTCAATTTGCTTCAAGCCCTGAGTCTTGCAAAGGCTACAAGCCTGAAGACCTATAGCCTATAACCCTGAAAGCGCACTCCTAAACCCTATAACCCTATGCCGCGTTGTCTGGAGACTTATTATGTAGTCCCAAAGACAAGAACTTACTGCATAGAGAAGTAGTTTCAAAGAAAGGCTCTTTACACCTTGGCTCTCGGATCGGCACCCTACGCAGGAACGAGAAGTCCAGACGATGCAGAAGACTCAAATCGCGAAAGTTTCAGCAACCTGAAACCGTAAACCCTAAAACCGACAGTTTCAGGAACCCTAAACCCTAAACCCTGAACCCTAAACCAACCACCTAAACCAACCAACCAACCCTAAACCGTCGGTCGTGCATTTCTGGCTTGACAGTTGCCCTAGCACCGGAGCCCTCCGGCTAAGACTTTACAGTGTTACGCCTAGTAGTCGAGTGGGTAGCCTTTAACCGTTTTGGGATACCATAACCCCTATACAATCCCAATATACTCCCAAAGGTTAGCCTTTAGTTCCCAAGGATACTGGACAAGTAGGTACAGTGCAGGAATATCTACGTGATGTCTTCTCGGTATCCAGGAGTCTAAGACCTCCTGAAGGAATCCTTATAGTAACCATTAGTAACCCTTAAAGTAACCCAATCCTTATAGTAACCCTTAAAGTAACCCCAAAAAGAGCCCAATCTTTATAGTAAGCCTCAAGCTAACCCCTAAAAGAACCCAATCCTTTATAGTAACCCTTAAACTAGCCCGTATGCCAGCCCAATGCTTATAGTAACCCTTAAAGTAGCCGCTAAAAGAACCCTTTAAAGGTAGCTGGGGAAGCCTCGCGCGGATGATTTCTGTGGCAAGACTGACGAATGCCTGCCTGTTCAGACGTTCCAGAACAGAAGCCAATCCAGAAGCTTGATCACTGAGTAATACAGGGGCCTTAATGATTACCAACACTACTTTGGGGGTTCCTTATTACATTTATAGTATAATGGGCCCCACAACCCTATTGAAATTTTTGAGGGCCCTAGAGTACTGAGTAATACTAATCTTTAGGGTTCCTTATGGTGGTTGCTATAGTGCATCGCAAATCCTTCTTCTACGCTGGAACATAAGGCCCGTAACTTCCCTCGTGAGACGTTGCGCAGGCTATTGGAGCTCACGTGTTCGAAGAGTCGATGTAAACACCGTCTTCAGCTGCATCTACAGGGTTTAGGGCTTAGGCAGGTAATTTCCACGTAATTAGGATCCATGCCGCCATGGGTCGTGGAAGCCGCCTGTGCTGCATCCTTCTGTCTGTCGCTGGCTTCGGCCCATGCTACCTGAGATGCTTCAACGCGCCAGCACCAGGCCCATCGTGGGGTGAAAACCCCAAACTACGCCTCAAACCCGAATCCAAAAAAGCCAAAGCCAGTGAATTATGTAGAACTCTTCAATCCCTAACCCCCCCCCCCAAACAAAATAACGATATTCACATTCACTAGCGATGTCGATAACACGATTACCACTAATTATCATAAAACAGACTCTAAACCCTAAACATTGGGCCTGTACCTCGTTAAACAAACACTTCAAGGTTGCTTGGAAGCCACGGATTGGGCTGTCGATCTATAGACCGAAACCGAAGATCAAGTAGTACGCTGTAGGGGTTAGGGTTTTAGGGTTTAAGGTTGTGGGGTTACGGGTTGGACCAGTTTTGGGTTTAGGCTTCGGGGTTTTGGGTTAGGGCCTAAACCCGAAACCCTAAACCCCTACAGTAGAAGCTAGAAAGTTGGAACATCAGTAGCCTCATGCCCTTAAAGTAAAAGTAAAGGGAATCCCAGCATGAATCATCCTAAATCGATGTTCCAACTTTCTGGGGTTCACTATAAACCCTAAACCCTAAACC
>BGNK01004695.1:0-48947 GCA_003297005.1 Symbiodinium sp. clade A Y106 | reverse complement strand
TATTGCCCGTGCCCTGCGACTTCAACTCCGGCTTCAACTTCGCTTGCGACGGGCTTCAGTATCAAAGCGTTGATGGGTGCCACACTCTCCTTTTTTGTTGCTCTGCTCCTGTAGCCTGACTACAGGCGAGAAGCCAGGAATCGAATTAGACTTGGTGTTGTGAGGTGGTCCGAGCCGGGATGAAATTGCCACAGGCAGGAGCCAAGTCCAAAGGACTTCAGAGCTCTCTGTCCTGCCAGACCACCGCATCAACCGGCACAACGACCTCTTTGCTGAATCGTTTTCAACCGACACAAGGATCAGGATCCTAATTTGCTGAAAGGTTTCAAGAAGGGGCTACAGCCCCAAGCGTGCATGTTTGCGTGGTTTTGCGTGTGCCAAAAGGTTAGGGTTAGGGTCCATGATGAGCATCTGTGTGTCCAGCCAGGCAACCAGAGTTGGTGATGCCTTTCGGGAGACTTTGCTGCAGAAGCTTAGCATAAATGTGGGCATGCAGGGCCTTGGACTCTCGGAGATCTGCAGAAGCAAAGCAGCACGAAGCAACTTTTGTCCCTAGCCCAGACCGCAGCCCTTCAGCCCTGAGCCAAAGACACCGGAGCAAAGGAAAAAGACCCTTGAAGATCCAGAGTCGAACCCAAAGTAACCGAGCGTCGCCTGCCAACCAGCACTGCAGCCATGGTCAAGGGCAAGGCAGGTGGCCTTTTGAAGGGAAGTGCTACGGGCGAAGCCTTCACCTTAGACCGAAGGCTTGTATGAGTGTTCATCCACCCCGGCCCACGGCCCATTCCTAGAGGCCTCTGCAAAGCACCCCCTTGGGAGGCCTTCAGGAAGCAATGGAAGGCCACATGCTTTTTCAGGCTTAGGATACGGGGGTATAGGACTAGGATATTGGTGTTTAGGGTTTTGAGAACTTTCGGGTGCTCGAGTTTTAAGTTCTCATCCAAGACCCAGCAAAGCCTCCAAGCTGGTTTCGCGGTTTAAAGGCGCAGCAGCGTTGTTGCAAAGGCATTTCCTATATCCGGTGACGGTTTCGGAGCTTGATTGCTTCAGTGCAGGTGGCCTCTAGCTTCGGGTTCAGGGCGCCGTCGCACTCTCAAACTCCTAAACCCTGGAACTAAAAGCCTGAAAGGCTGAGTGGTTCAGGGCTAGGGAGCCCTAAGCCTTAAACTCTGCACCAAAAGCCTGGACACTGAACCCAAAGCCCGAAAAGCGACTCAAGCCGATACCCAAGGCCCTTGGCTCTGAGCTTTAACTACAGCCTACGCCCCAGACTCTCAAAACATAAACCTCAACAGACCCAAAGCCAGGCCTTAAAAGCCCAGCTTTGGGGGTGTTTAGGAGTTCGGAGCTTAGGGTTTCTATGACGGCCACCAACCTATCCCACGGGCCAGGAGAAGCGGAAGCCCACGAAGACGCGCGCTTCTTCCCGTGCGGTGAGCATCCGCCGGGACCGGGTCCTCAGTGCAGGGAGGAGCTAACGGTTGCAGTGAGCGTCTGGTAAAGGATTACGGTTTTGCGATGTTTTACGTAAACTGGGTTTTGGCGGGCATAGCATCTTCGTGAAGGACATGTCGGCTGAGAAGGAGGGTCAATACACTGAATTGCGAGGCTCCTCCAACTATCCTGGTATTTCGGGATTGGCGCTTTTGCTTCACGGGGCTGGAACCACGTGAGCAGTGAGTAGCGTTTACCATTGCAGCAGCTGTCAGCTTGGTTTTCGAGGGCTCCGTTTAGGTGTCAATGCCACGTGAAGCCGATCCTCCTACTTAAGTTTTGGGGCTAAGGGGAGTTCGTTGTTTGCGGTTACTCTGACTTATGTAGCCCGAAACCTAGAACAATACACGCACCCCGACACTCGAGCGAAAGCAGCGCCCCAAAGAACCGAAGCTCCCATGTGCCTTGAACGAGGTGGGAGAACGACTTTGTGGTGATTTGTTTGGTTCGTGTGCTCATGATGGGATCTTGATTTGAAGGATATCTTGGCTCATGATGCTGGCCGCTCGGGTGATGCTCATGATGCTCGCTGCTCTCGTGATATAGGGGCCTAATGGGGTAGCAAAGCTCCGGCTGATGCTCATGATGCTCGCCGGGTGATGCTCATGATGCTCGCTGCTCCCGTGATATAAGGGCCTAATGGGGTAGCAAAGCTCCGGCTGATCCTCATGATGCTGGCCGCTCGGGTGATGACTCATGATGCTCGCTGCTCCGCTGATATGGGAGCTTAATGGGGCAAAGCTCCGCCTGATGCTCATGATGCTGGCCGCTCGGGTGATGCTCATGATGCTCGCTGCTCCCGTGATGTAGGGCCTAATGGGGTAGCAAAGCTCCAGCTGAGGCTCATGATGCTCGCCGGGTGATGCTCACGATGCTCGCTGATGGGGCAAAGCACCGCCTGATGATGCTCAGGATGCTGGCCGCTCGGGTGATACTCATGATGCTCGCTGCTCCGCTGATATGGGAGCTTAATGGGGCAAAGCTCCGCTCGATGCTCATGATGCTGGCCGCTCGGGTGATGCTCATGATGCTCGCTGCTCCCGTGATATAGGGGCTTAATGGGGTAGCAAAGCTCCGGCTGATGCTCATGATGCTCGCCGGGTGATGCTCAATGGGGTAGCAGGTACCAAAGCTCTGGCTTATGCTCATGATGCTCGCCGGGTGATGGTCATGATGCTGGCCGCTCGGGTGATGCTCATGTTGCTCGCTGCTCCTGTGAGGTAAAGCTCTGGTTGACTCATGATGTTGGCCGCTCGGGTGATGCTCATGATGCTTGCTTCTCCCGTGATGTAAGGGGCCTAATAGTAGCAAAGCTCCGGCTGATGCTGGTGATGCTCATGATGCTCGCTGCTCCGCTGATATGGGAGCTTAATGGGGCAAAGCTCCGGTTGACTCACGATGTTGGCCGCTCGGGTGATGCTCATGATGCTCGCTGCTCCCGTGATATAGGGGCCTAATGGGGTAGCTCCGGCTGATCCTCATGATGCTCGCCGGGTGATGCTCATGATGCTCGCTGCTCCGGTGATATGGGTAGCAAAGCTTCGGCTGATGCTCATGATGCTCGCCGCCGCCCAGTTGATGCTCATGATGCTCGCTGCTCCGGTGCTCATGATGCTCGCCGCCCGGGTGATGCTCATGATGCTCGCTGCTCCGGTGCTTTGGCGGCTTATGGGGTAGCAAAGCTCCGGCTTTCGCTCATGACAGGTATTGCTGCGGCTCATGATGTTCGCGGCTCGGGTGTTGTGGTAAAGCTCCGTCTGATGCTCATTATGCCAGCCGCCCTTGTGTTGCTCGTGGAGCTTGGGCGAGCAATGTCACAGCTTGATTCTCGCTGCTCGGGTGCTGCAGGGCCAGCAAGGCTCCGGCTGATGCTCATGATGCTTGCTGCCCAGGTGCTGCAGAGATAGCATCGGCTGATGCTCAGATGCTCGCTGCTGGAAGGTGTGGTGGAGCAACAAATCTCTGGCTGATGCTCAGGTCGGGGTCGCGGGGACGTGGTCCGTAGCAATGCTTTGGCTGATGCTCATCGTGCTCGCCGCTCGGTGGTTGTGTGTGCCCACTGCGGTCGCAGAGCTGCGGGTGACACTTATGATGCTCGCGC
This sequence comes from Symbiodinium sp. clade A Y106, assembly GCA_003297005.1. NCBI lineage: Eukaryota > Dinophyceae > Suessiales > Symbiodiniaceae > Symbiodinium > Symbiodinium sp. clade A. Next base: position 45,352 of record BGNK01004695.1, on the reverse strand, counting down.
CGCTCGGGGCTTGCGGGGGCTGGTCCAGCAGCTCCGCCTGATGCTCATGATGCTAGACAGGCGTTGTGAGGCCTGGTGCGGCACCAAAGCTGCGGTTGATGCACATGATACTCGCTGCTCGGGTGGTATGCGGCTTGGTGCGACAGCACGGATGATGTCCGCCGCTGGGGCTTGCTGATGTTCGTGATGCTCGCCGCTCGGCTGTTGCAAGCGCTACCTAAGTCTGTTTTGGCCAGAGGTATCTTGAACAACGGGTTCGGGGTGGTTCAGGGGACCCCCGAAGGCCATGCGCACTGCGGTCTAGACAGAGATGCGTCAAGACAACACTGGAAAATCCACAAGCCGACGTTCCAGCCAGTATTAGACTCTCGATACTGCAAATCCTACTGCAATGCAGCCGAGAACTGCGTCACTTCCCAGGTCCTCCAAAGCAGCAAAACACCGACAGTCACACCGCACAATAAGCAACAAGTTTGAAACCATAGAATGCCATAGAAACTTATCGCGACTAATGACGCAAGAACTTAAATAAAAAAGTAGTGAAGTGTGAAGCCCTGAACTCGAAACCACCGGCTCCACATCTTAGAGCCCCAGTCCCATGAAGCTAAGAGCTGGAAACTCTAGGCTCCCAATCCACTCTCAACTCCCCCCCCGCACCTCCCAGAGCCAAAAGCTTGAATGTGCCTTAACTCAAACATCTCCAGGTTCCATGGGAGGAGCGGCAGAAAGCCAAACGGGTCGGGGACCAAGGGGGGGCGGCGTAGGATTCCAGGAGGCTCTCATCAGATTCCTCCTCTTCTAAATCTCCCGGTGGCATCTTTTTGTTTTGATTCTCATTGCTTTTTTGAGGGTTGTTCCTCTGAAAATTGATTGAATACTTAATAATATAAATGGTATCCTTGTTGTTACGGTTTGCTGGGAACCGCGTCTTGCTAGTATGTGCGTTTATCCTTTAGGGTGTAGGGTTCCTAATGCGTCTTTGTGATGTAGGTATAAGACATAGAAAGATCCTGTTCTTTTTGTGGTCGGTGTCATTGTCATTGTGGGGCTGGGAGATGAGTAGGTCGCGAGTGCGAGTGATAGAAAGTGTCGATCGGTTCCGGGGAGGGCTTGGAGGGGTGTTCGAGGTCAGCTTTCTTGTAAGTCCGCCTTCAGCCGAGCTATCCCAAGAGCAACTTCTCATCTAATACAAGGGCCTAAATAATTGCCAGCACAGTTTTGGGGCTCCTTACTGTAATCGCAGTGCAATAAACACCAAAATCACAATTCTAATTATGACATGAATAATAGTATAATAAACACCAAAACCTTATTCGAATTATCAAGGCCCCTACATCAATCGGTGTTGTACGTTAGGCTCGGAACTCACCGGCCCGAGGGGATCGGGGTTGAAGGGATGTGGGGCTTTACGGCTTTAAGGTCTTGGCTCCAGTGCTTTAGGGCTGCTCTCTTGTTTTGAGCTTTGCGGCTTAGATTTCAGGGCTTGGTTTCTTAGGCTTCAGAGCGCAGGCCCTCTGACTCGTGATTTTCAGCGGCGCAACGTAAAGAAAGGAGAGGTTCTAAAGAAGTTTGAGGATCCCTTCGACGAATCGTAAATTCCATGAAGCTTCCTAGTTCTCTTCGAGACCGTCCGAAAGCTTGCTGCTTTGCGTTGTGTCCATCCGATTGTGCTGTCTCCGATCCAGGATACCTGCTTCCAACAGACTCCACCAAAAGCCTGTAACCACGAAGATGTCGAGGAACTGGAGGCGGTCAAAGCCAAGGCAAAGGAGCTGGAAGAGGCCGGCACGCTAATGGCCTTATTGAGGTACGAGTACCATTCATTCTCCCATGTTTGCAAGCTTCAGAGGTTCTTGCAAGCTTGTCGTACTCCTGCACAAGCTTGGCGAGATTGCTAGCTTGCGGAGCCCTTGACTATCTCTTATGGGTCTGAGTACTTAGTAGCAATAATGTCCCCTAGTAGTCCCTGCCATACTTGTTTTGTGATATACCCCTAAGCCCTCGTCTGAACGCATTTTCACGGCCGAGACTAAGGTTCAGGGTACACTGTTCTTTGGGCTCAGGGTTCAGAGTAAAACTTCGGGTTAGATTTTAGGCCTCAGAGAATAACGCTGCAAGACATCCTTCCAACATAAGCGAGTGGCACAGAAAGGGTCGGACTCGGAGCATTGCTATATGGAAGCATGCTAGATCCCGACAGTATTTTGGCAGCTTACAGCACAACCTGCTGAAGACTTGGAGAGGCTAAGAAGGCCGTGAAGAAGCAGAAAGCCAAGAAAAAGTGCCGAGCTTAGCTTTGTGGCTTCATCACAAGGCATCATTCTTCGAGCAGCGTGTAGTCGGTCTGTCGGATAAGAGAGGAACAGGTTTGGGGTCGAAGTTTTTAGGGTTTTGGGTTCTGGGGTTTTGGGTTTTAGTTTCCGAATTTTGGGATTTTGGGTAAAGTGTTTACGGTTTGGGTCCAGGCAGGATGTGTATGCCTGAAGCTTTCCCAACCGTGGCGTTATGGAGTGCGGCCTCCGCCCATATCCAAACCCAAACCTGATGGCCCTGAACCCTAAACCGTAACCCTAAATCCGCAGTTTTGGTTTCGGGTCAACAGGTTAGACCTCTACGCTTGCACAGGCAACACGGGTTTCTGTCTCAAACTGAGGAGTGCATGATGCGGGAGTCCGTACATAAGGAGGATCCTGGCATCAGGCAATGTCGTCCCGAACTTCTATCCACCCAGAAGGCTTAAAGCCTGTGAGCCGCAAGGCCCTGAATGCTAGATCCTTAAGGCCCCCACACCCCCACAAAGACAGCATGTAAACATCAAGCCTCGGCCCTAGGCCCTTAAGTCCAAGACCCCATATGTAAGACTACAGTTACAATATCAGCAGTCTTAACCACAAAGCCCTAAACCCTAAACCCTAACATGCCATCACACACCTCAAAAAACCCTTGACCCTTGACCCTAAATCCCCAAATCCCCAAACCCCCCAAACCAGCCCTGAGCCCGAAAGCTTCATCTCCTGGGGCTGCCCTCCAGGGAGGAGAAGAAGAGGAGGAAGGAGGAGAACGAAATCAAGGGGGGCCAGTTCCAGGCGCTGCAAACTTAGGCTTCCAAGCGTCTAAACGGTCCTAGCGCGGTCCAAGGAGGAAGAGGGTTTATGTTTAGGGTTTAGAGTTTAGGGTTCTTCGGTTTCGGGAGCGAAGATCCAGCTTCGGGATTTCAAGTTCAGGGTTTAGGGGGTTAGGGTTCTATGAGGCTTTGGGAAGTCGGGTGTAGGTCCAGGTTTCTGGGAATGAGGGCTGAGGCTGAGGGATTTGGATCTGGGGTTTAGGGTTAAGGGGACTAGGGTTGAGGGTAAGTTTAGGGGTCGGGGTCATCAGGAATTAGAGTCCAATGTCCGGGGTCCAGAAGCTTGCTGTCCTCACCTACTCAACTGGGGTGCAAGTGGAAAGGGTTCAGTTCTACTGTGCTCGGCGCTTACAGGCTGCTGTCCTTGGTGAGTTCTAAACCTCCCCGGGCCTTGAATTTCAGGAGTTGAGCTGAATCGCAAGCCCGAAACAAGGAAACCTCAGAATCTAAACCCGAAGCCCCCAAACCCCAAGACCCAAAAACCCAAAACAACTTTAAACCCAAAACAACTTTAAATCCAAAACATCAAACCTCAAGCCCGAAATCTTAAGGGCTTTCCTTTGAAGCTGGGGTGGCTCCCGGCTTCCGGTTTCAATGGGGAATAGAGCTTATGGCTGAGAGGTTCGATTCTCTTTCGGGTGTTCACTGTTTCATGCGACGGGACGTTTTTGTTATTGAAGCTGCTGGGATGTAAGGGCGAAGCCCGCGACTGAAGCTTTGAAGATCAACGTTCCTAGCCAGGTCGTCAAGAAGACGGAAAAGGTCCGAAAGTGGCACAAGAACGCCAGGCCAGACTCATTCGGGACCTCGTTCTGAGTTGAGGCACCTTTTTTGGGGGTCCTTTAAGCATCCAGGATGCCAGGATCGAGGATTTTGGCTTTTCGGGCTTTTTGGAGGTTTAGGAAAGTAGCGGCTCAGTGCCGCAAGGTAAACAAGTATTAAGCAAGGGACTTTCAGCCCAAAACCCATGGATCCCTAATTGGGAACTGTTCTTTTTACCTGAAGCCCGGGCTTGAGGTTGTGAGGCGGATGTGGAGCCCTTCGAGACCTAACCCCCAAACATGGGAGCAATAGAGGCCGCGCCTCCTTCCAAGACCGAAGAAGGGTAGATTTCACAGCCTTTGAGTCAGGGCTCCCGTCTCGAACCCTCACACAACTCCGGCTCAGAGCCCCGGCTTCGTCGTAAACATGGTGCTTAGGGGCTTCAGGGCCCAGGGTTTGGTGGGTTGGGCAGCCGGGAAGGAAGATGCTCCGGACCATGAGCGGTGAGCAGATTGAGCGGCTTCTGACGACGAACCAGTATTGAGACCCTTAAGGCGATAACCGGGACGTAACTATTTTCGAGCTGGTATAGCATCATCTTTTCCGGATACTTGTCGGCTTTTGCAAGACTTTCCTGACATGTTTGACGGGCGGCTGGAACATGTTCTGTGTTAATAGGTAGGTGAGGGGAAGCTGTTCTAAGGTGAATTTCGTGTTGGTGTGGAAGACACCAGAGAAACTGATACTTTGAGAGATTCAGAAGTACATATTCATATTCATGATATCTGCCGTCATATCTCCAGTTGCCTTGGGGCTTCAGTGGGTGTACAGGTTTGGAATTCTTCAAGGAGTTAGGCTGCAGGGTTGTGGTTTTGGGTCCCGAGCCGGGACACAGCCATTTCTACCGGTGACCGAACTTAGGGTTCAGAGATGCAGCGTTGCGTCGCTCCGAAGCCTTTGTGTTGCCAAGACGGTCCTCCACAAAGGATGCGGCCGCAGATGTTCTCACCCCAACGTGCCCCAAGCTCCGAACAACAAACCACAGTCAGACCTCTTTAATCTAAACTTTACAGGCAGGCATCGTCAATGCCTTAAAACATGGAAAGCTGTGAACGGCCATAGCCGAAGCCAAGCACAACGCAGACCCAAGGACCTGAAAATCTATTGAGGGTTGGGGTTTCGGCTTTGGGGATTCGGGCCGCGTTCAATACGTAGGGTGAGGGCTTAGGGTTTAGGGCTCAGGGTGTGCAACCCCAAGGCACCGAAGCTTTCGACATAGATCCCAGGCCCTGCCAGAGCTTGGAAGCTTCTGGAGCAAGTGCTGCACGCCTAAGCCGGCACTGGGACATTGGGACAAAAACGAATGCCTCTGCGGACAGCAAGCTTAGACGCTGCAGAACCCGGGGTCATAGAAAACAGTCTCAAGCTCGGAGGACACAGCCTAAAGCCCATGACGCAACTCATTCAGCTCCGATCAGCTCCGACCCTGGAACTTTTCAACAGCTACTGGCAGGGTTGTTTTTCCCCTATGCTCCCCCAAGCAAGCACCTTCATCCTGCTTCTTTTCTCCCTTTGCCTGCCAGGAATCCCGAGACCTTGAAACCCTCATGCCTTCCCTTGCGGTTTGTGGGTTGATCCCAAACCCAAGACACGGACGACTGCAGCGTAAACCGTAACAGCCCCAAGTAAATATGTGGACCCTACAGCCCTCAGACTCCGAGATTGCCAGGCCCAAGCCAAAGTTGACCCGGGGCTGGCCCCTATCACCTCTATGGAACCTACTGGTTAGTGCCGCTAGTGCTATACAGTACAAAGCTTGTAAATGCTTGCAAAAAGTATACAAACATTTACACACCTTATGCGGCAGCCGTAAGGGGCAGTTCCAGGCAGAGTCATTGAAAGACCTCTCAGCCGCTGTTTCGGATCAGCTCCGACCCCTCCCCGGAACAAGTTTTTCTTTTGGCGGCCCGGGAAAAAGGAGGTCTGGGCCCGCCCTCGCCCTGGCCGGATTTTGGGCTTGGGGTTTGGGGATTTAGGGTTTGGGAGTTTGGGGTGTTGGGGGCTCTTGGTGTTTAGGGCTTTGGGGGCTCTAGGGGTTTAGGGTTTAGGGGCTCTAGGGGGTTTGGACTTTGTTAATTCTTGGGCGTAGTGTTTGATGATGCAGCAACGTGCAGATTTGGGTCCACAGGATCTGGGTTCGTGGTTTCAGGAATAAATACAGGATTACAACTTGCAGAATATATGCTTGCGGCCCAATGCAAGCCTCCTTTACGACTTGTCACAGGTCTGTCACCTGAGTCGCATAGAGAACTGGGTACTGTGGTATTGGAGGTGTGCCGAATCATGTACCGATTTAAAGTTGGGACGGTGCCAAAACCACTGTCCCATACACCTAGGTGAAAGACCTCACACCCGGAACAGCAACTCCGAAATCAGGAACCGGAAACAAGCAAAGGGAAGAACGAGTAGAAAGGACATGATCAGACAAGAGCTTGTAACTGGTACAGTTAATACTCGTAGCATGGCTAAATTCTCTGTCACCTCCAATATGCACTGTAGCATTCCGTCCTGGCCGCCCGCTCGCCCACCTGCCTTGCATTGTCTCTGCTTCTTTGCATTCAAACGGTGCCAATAAAGTAGGAGTATGTATGACAATCCCTGTTCTGGACAGTGATTCCAACACACCTCATATGTACATCCCAAAGAGATGAGGCTACTCACGCCATCGTTCGGGAGGATCCTGTGCCGCGAGCTTGGCAGGTGTGTCACATCAGGCAGTATCATGCCAAGACCCCAAATTCGCGAAACCACACATTCTTTTATTTGAGAAAGCCCTAACCTCTAGCCAACAAGCCGTAAACCAACCGTCCCGAACATCTGTCAGCCTCTACACCTAGAGTTAGATCCTAGCGCAAACTCCTTTGACCCTAAAGCCCAAACTTAGACCCGACACCCTGGTCCCTCACCTGTACACACATGTCTTTCAACCAAAAAGACCTCCACCCCTAGTTCTAACCCTGCCCCAGCCCCCATCGGCCATGTAAGCCGGCTAAGAATCACTACCACTATGTTTATTGCTGTCCCTATTCTTGCAACTTTGTATTAGTCTGGCGCTTTCGATTTCTGGTCGTTTGGGGCAGAGCCCCGTCTTCTTGTCGTTAGGGTTTCGGGTTTCCTTTTGTGGAGCCCCCTTTCTCTGAGGCTTTCTTTGAGGCTTCGGCCCTGGGCCAGGAGCCATGCCGGGGGTCGATGACTGCGGCCGGGGGGCCCAGGTGCCATGAATTTCGAGTCTACAGGGTTATTGGGTTGGGTTTGGGTTTCAGAGTCGCTCGGTGGATGGGCGTTGACTGNGGGTGGGTGGGTGGGGGGTTCATGTAAGGATGATACAGGATTTTAGCCTCTTCCGATTTTTTCCAAAAAGGGAGCTGTGTTTTTTTTGGTTTGTGGACTGTTGTGTGGGGTTGGGGTTTGAGTGTTCGGGCTTTGATTTTGAAGGCTTTGGAGGTGCAGGGTTCAGGGTTGGGGTTTCGGAGCTTCGCAGGAGTTTGGGTTTTGAAGTTAGGGTTTGCGGCTTTTTGGGGTGCAGGGTGTAGACTTAGAGTCCGAGGGTGTATGGTTGTGGTTTGGCATCGAAGTTAACGGCTTTCGGTGACCTGCAGCATAGCAGCCATCAGCCGGGCACCCGCCTCTGGCATCATGCTCCCGTTCTACGTAGAAATCAAGGCCACCCACAAGCCTGAAGCGAAAACTCCATAATTCTAAACCATAAGCCCGAAAGTTCCTCAAAGCCTCAAGCCCGATTTAGCGAGATCAGAGGTCAACGGGAAGGCCCTCAACTCAAAGCCAAACGGCGCCGACACAACCCGCTATCCTGGGGTTCCTCAAAGTTTAGGGTCTACAGGGGTGCGTACAGGGTTGATATAGGCAATATCCAGGGCTATATCGGGTTGATACATGGATTCTGCAGTATTCTATGATTTAGGGAATAGGATTTTTTGGGGTTCAGCCTCTTCCAACCGCGAGCTTGTTCACATGTGGTCAGCCACCCAGCCGTGACATCGTCAAGCCCCGAGCCCTAAACGATAAGCCACAAAGCGCCGTCGCCCTTCAGAGCTTTAGCCCTGTAAGCCTACGGCATTCAACTCTCAGACCCTGATCAACACACATGTTCAAAGCCCTTCTACAACCCAGCATCGATTCCTGCTGTGGCTAAGATACGAAGTCGGTGACCTCTTCGACGTCGAAGTCGTCCAAGTACTCGGTTAAGAGCTTTATGTCCAAGGCAGGCCTGGGCACTCCCCAACCCATGACCCCAATGTTCGGCGTGGGGCTCGGAGTTTTGAGGGTTGGGAGGTTGGGGTTACTTTGGCCAACCGACGGAGCCCCAAGCCAAGCAGGCCTAACACTTGAAGCCCACCGTGTTTAAACCCACACACGGGAAGAGCAGGCTTTGAAGACCCCCAAGCTCACCAAATGCTGATGCCTTCGTTCCTGAATTTAAAGCTAACGTAGAACCCCTCCTTGCTACCATATCCTTGAGAAAGGGACTGCGTAAGACTGCCCAGCCTGAAGTTTCGATCTAGGTTGATATGCTCTGAAATCTGGGGGCTCGGGAATTGTGTGGCAATGTGTTAGCGTCTCCCCTCGGATGCAGCCACGGGATGCGCAGCTTGCTGATGCTGCCACTGTGGCTGCAGAGGCTAACATTTCTGCGTCAACGCATTCGATCTATCAGGCGGCGACGAGTAGATGCAGCGAAGTTTTATGCCCATTACCGCGCATTGCCCAGAAACTTCGCGAAACCCTCGACGCTACGGCGAGTGATTTCGCGACCAAAGCCCTATAAGCCATCCCGCTTGAACATTTTCTAGTTCCGCAATCAATTGCCTGTCTAAAATTCCCTAAACCGATCCTGCAACAGAGCAACTGGGTCAAGAGGCAGAGGTGTTTAAGGGCTTCGCTGGTAGTCCCTGATACGAATCGCGCAAAAAGCTTTCGCAGCCGAATCCTTCTGAAGGGTTATGGCTCAAGATTCAGGGTTTCGGATTCAGGGTGTAATGATTCGGGTTTAGGGCTAAAGTGTAAGGCTTCGGGTTTAGGGTTCGGAGCCTCTTGAATCTCGACGCAGCAACGCAGAAGCAACGGTTCCCAACCCGGCGCAGGCATCTTCCATGTCTCAGTCGATGAAAAGAGGCCCAAGGGTTCAGGGTTCTTATCAGTTCTATAAGGGCTTCTGTAAGACTTGCTATAAGGGTTGTCTAGAGGATTATATACATGAGACGACTGGTTGTAAGGGCTACTCCGGCGCATGTTTCGTGGCTTCAGCGGGCTTGCAGTGAGAATGCTCAAAGACCCAAGGCCCAGGAAGATATCCCCAAAACCCTATTCGAATTATTAAGGCCCCTACATTACAGGCCCTCTCTCCGTACGAAGATGTCAGGGTTGTCTGCCTTGGGCTTCACTCTGGCCGTGTTCCGTCCTGTAATCGTAAGGCTCTTGGTGTGGATCTGAGGTTTCCTTCTTGAGGCAAAGGCTTGGGGATGAAGGACCCTCCAAGTCGTCAACCGGTTCTGCTCCCTGCCAGCCGGTCACAAACACTAAGGAGTTAAACGCCATCATAGAGGCCAGAAGTAGTGTTCCTTTATTACCCTTTGTACGTCTGGTATTATTATGCTCAAAACCCAGTTTGCCTTATTGGCTTAGGCCCGAAGTGCGAATGTACCCTTTCCGATATTAGGGGGCAATCCTTCATCCTTACAGCCACTTCAACGGACCCAAAGCGCTGAACGCCCCAAGTCCTGGTTCCTCAACGCCCTGAGCCCTCAAGTCCCAATCCCCGAACCGTAGAAGCCCTAAACTGCAACGGCTCTCATTCCCTCAAGCCCTCATGCAAGCCAGGGCCCCAAACCTACGACCCCAAAGCACAAGTTTACATGCCAATCAATCCTCAGGCTTGAGTGCTCTCACGGGCTCTTCGCGAAAAACCACTGCATCAGTTGCGGCCATGGTAGATGCACGCGCCGGCGGGTTTGAGGGTTTTGGGGTTAAGGTCGCTTACTTCGGCAGGCGTTGCTGAAGGATCACGGGACCTTCTGTAGCAGGTCACAAGCACGGCAATACATACTTGGATTGGGGATACGCTTCTGAGTGTAAGCTTCTCGCAACATCCCATGATCCTTCAAGCAGGGACTCACGGAATCCGAATCCCTGCGCCCAACACTTGTGGCCGCAAGCATTGAAAACTGGTTCGCTCTAGTGTTTAAGCTATGGGGTCTAGGGTTTAAGGTGCACGGTGTCGGTTGAATCTAAGGTTTAGGGCATACGGTATAGGCTTCAGGGTACATGGTATAGGGTAAAGTCTTTAGGGTTTAAGGTATAGGCTATAGGGTTTGGGGCGAGGATTTGGAACCTGCCTTTTCTTGAATCCCTCCTCTGCCTAAGTGCTCGCACCGTAAAGCTCCAAACGGTGAGCCGCACTGTGAGTTGTTCTGGGTTCGAGTCCTCAACTGATTTGCTTTTTTTTGCGGAGGAGACCTTGTTGTGGCTTTCAGTGTTGGGTCAGGCTCTGCGCTTCATATTTAAAAGAGTGCTTGTTTTGGCAGTTCCAACAACAGGGGTCGATCAACATCGGGCTCTTCTTCAGGTACCGCAAAGCTTAAACCTTATCCTGGCATGATGGACCTTGTGAAAGCACCTTGATCCCTAAACCCTGAACCCTCAACAGTGATGATATAAGCAGTCTCCCACAAGAAGGGTTTGTGCAGCGCGATAAGACGCAGCCTTGAGTAGGGTGAGAGCCGTGCTGCAAGCTCGAAACCCTGAGCCCTTCAAGCTGCAACAACCCTAAGCATCCCAAACTCTTAGCCTAAATCATAAATGCCAGATGGTTGCCGGTGACATCTGTGAGAGTGTGTCGCTGGTCACCATCCGCAGCGAGGTGGCCCGTCGGGTTGTCAGCTTGGGATGCGTGGTTTTGTGGTTGTTCCTGGAGTTCGAGTCCTGGGAGCCCACCCTAGCTGCCCTAAACTCACTCTCGCCGAGGCCTTGCGTGCCCATAGCCATAATCCTGTTGAGGTGCGGGTCTGAAAAGCTTCTGTTCTGATGCCGTAAACCTTCAAACCCCAACCCCGAAGCCACAGAAGATCGCAAGCCCCGCTCCCAAGCCACAGAGTCCTGAGAGCTGTCAGGAGAGCCTGGATAGCGCGCTTGTGGTCGAGTCACCTCCTGGCCAGACTTTGGAGATTCTCGAGGCCTTGGAGAGTGTAAGGCTTCATTGCTTTGGGGGCCTTACTAAGAAGGGAGGCTTCACCCTCGTTTTGTGTACAGCTGCCCACTGTTGGCTCATTCGTGCGTTGTTGAGAGGAGCAGCAGCAGTAGCAGCAGGAGTTGGAGTAGGAGTAGTAACTGAGTAGTAGCGGTTGCAACAGTTGTGACACAGCTGGGAGGCGGTTGAAGGCTTGAGTTGTTAGGGTTTTCGGAGTTGTTAGGGTTCTAGGCTTTAGGGTTCAAGTTGCTCGTTTCATAATTGCCGCTTCTTGGGCGTGTGCAGGTTTATGTAGGGTTTAGGTTTGATTATCGCGGGCTTAGGGCTCAGGGCTCAGGGCTCAGGTTTTGATGTATGCAGCAGTAACCAGTCGATACGACGGTGCCGTGATAATGCTTCAATAGCATCGGATCTCTTTTCTTACCACAGGGATACTCAGGTTGTCTTTCCGACACTGCTACGCAAGCAAGGTTGTACTCTCTTTCAGATGACTACTGTCTTACTTCCGAAGAAAGCGTACTACGGGTCTAAGTCGCATTATGTTGCTCGGTCTCGAGACCGCAGCCACCTATTCCCACTGCATCGACTCTAGAAACATTGTGTTGTATTTCGCGTCGTGCAATGTGTAATTCGACACTGTAGACTCGGTGCTTTTTGTGTGTCGGACTTCGAGCGGAGGAGTTCAAAAGCTGAAGCGAGAGTCGCCAACCCTTGCAAATTGAGGGTTTCGATCGTAGATGAAGAGTTCTTAGGCAACGTGTCCGAAACCTCAAACCCCAGACTCTGGACCCTGACCGCTCAACCCGAAGCCTTCAAGCAGGTCGGACAAGGCCGACGAGTGAAGGTCAGGACAAGCACAGGCCAGCCCGAGGCTTGTAGGTTGACTAACCATAGGGCCTTATGTGGTTTAGGGTTTAGGGTTTCCGGTTGTTGGCAAAGGGGGAATCGCGGGTGTAGGGGTAGGGTACCCTCAGCCCTACACCCTCAGCGAAGGGTCGCAATAGTGGCAACTCGACACTAAACCTTTAACTGAAGTTGGGCCAAGTTGGTCTCAATGAGCCGTCGTGACTTGGGCACCTTCGAGGGATGCTCTTTTGGGCCTTGTGGGAAGCTCGGTGAAGCATCGAAATCAAAAACGCAAACCGTTGAAGCCCCACAACGCACTAGGAACCCTTCAGAACCTTGCTTGACCTTGCTCATGAACCCTAACAACTAACCACTCGCCCCTACAGCCCTAAACCCTAACAGCCTAAACCGCCAACCCCAAGCCCGAACCCTAAACCCCAAAATCAGGTCTTGAAGGTTGGATTAGCACCAAGACCAAGCTCAATGAGCCCTTGGTGGTGAAGCGCAAGGGCCTCGGATAGGGTTTTAGGATTTAGGGCTTGGCGCTCGAAGGGAGTCTGACGCAGTTGGGCGAGGGCTGTACTTTCCGGGCTTCGAGAAGTCAGTAGTCAAGTCCCTTTCAGGGGTCCCTGTAACAGGGACTCCCTTACTTTCTGGGTCGCGATTTATGCAGGGCTCTGGGGTTTGGGTAAAGGGGGGCTGGCGGTTGGGGCTGCGGGGTTTTGTAAGCCAGTGCTCAACAGGGTGTAGGGTTTTGGGGTTAAAGGGTGTAGGTCTGTGGGTACTATAGGGGCCTTAATAATTAGAATAGGGTTTGGGGGCCCATGGTACTATAATTATAAGAAGAAACCACCAAAATAGTACAGGTAATTATGAAGACCCCTATAGTATACAGCTTCAGTGCCGGTTTCGGAGCTTCGGAGCTTGTGGGGTTTTTGGGGCTTCAGGCTCTGAGGCTGTCGGGCTTAGAGTTTGCGGCGATGACATCGCCAGAATTGAGCAGAGCTGAATGCCAGGTGCACAACTAGGTCCGACTTTGATACACCAGAGCATCCATTTTTTGTGAACTTCCCCTCGTATCTTGACAACTCCCAGGGCTCAGTCTCAATCTTAAGCTCGGGACCCTTTTGGTTGATTTGTGAAGCCAAGCTTACCTAACTTATAGCTCGAAGCAGCTTGTGCAAGTCCTAGAGACCTGAATCCGGAAGGCTTGAATTGAACCCGCAACAGTCTAAATCGAACTTAGCTGGGCAGCGTAGCCTCCCTAACACGTGCTTTCGTTGACGGTTCCCGGGACACATTGTACTAACGGAGCGCATCACTGTTTTTGCCTAAACTCCACCCGCCAAGGCCGAAACCCGACCCCTTGAACTCTGAGTTCTACAAGCCAAAAAACCCTTCAACCCCAGACCACCCTTCCTTTTCCCAAAGCCAATAAAAGACTTCAACCCCTCAACCCTAATCCACACATTTTCGCCCAAAGCCACAGCTCCCAACGTAACTGTTACTACTACTATTACTATAACTACTAGTTTCAATACCTTGAACATCAGCAGTTCTCAGTCTGAGGACAGAAGGAAGTTGAGTTCGCCATGGACGGTTGGGAGACAGGGAGCCAGCACGAGGCATCACGAGGGTTTTATAGGGTTTCATCGGGCTTCACGGGGTTATAAGGGTTTCAGAACGGTTTAAGAAGGTTTCATACGGGTGTATTGCTTAAGATTAGGTGTTTGGTTTAGGGTCCCTTGCAGTACAGCGTTTTGATAAAGCCCTGCAGGCTTCGGCCTCAGGGCAGTAAAAATCCAGGTTCCCCAGTAGTACCCTTTTGCCCTTTTTCTTTTTGGGTTCCCGTATTAAAATCGAGTAGTAGAAAAAAGGGTACCCTAATTATTAAGGGGCTACTGGGGAACCTAGAAATCCTGTGGGGCTTGCAAAATAAGGTTTTCAGGTTTTGCATTCGGTTCGGGGCCCAGGGTGCGGGCATTGGTTAGGACATGGCAGCTTCTTCGGCCCTTTAGCCCCAAAGCACCGGAAGACCACTCTAGAGACTCTATAGAGCCTTAAACCAGCCTCAACGCATCCTTGTAATCTTGAGAAATTCCTAAACCGGCCTACAGCTTGTTGGAACCCTGTAAGTCCGATTCCCAAGGCTTGCAGCGGCCCTTAAAATCCTAAACCTTAAGCCCTAACCCCATTAAAAAAACCTGTGCATGCCCAAAGAAGCTCTCAGTTTGGGAGCTACGTCCCTACCAGGTCAAGTCGATGGTAACCGTCAGGTGGAACGGCTTTCGGGCGTTCGGGTTTGAGGAAAAAGAGTAGGGTCCAAGGGTTATTTTGTGCCTTTGAGGGGTGTGAGATTTCAATATTTCGGGGCTTCGGGATTTTGGGTTTCCGTCGTTTTGTGTGTGAAGGTTTAGGCTTTCGGGCTTGGGGTGAGGCCCGGTTGTGAACGTAGTCAGTAAAGGCCCCAAGCCCAAGCCCAAGCCGTTGGGTTAACACGTGCATAGGGTTTGGGCTTCCTGAAGCATACATGTAGAACTTACGTCACGGGGATCCCTGAGTTTCGTGTGATTCTAAGGGCTGTCGGTTGAGAGTGGAATGTGTGATGCTCGACGTCGTTGGGGCTATGTCTGGATTTTTGGCAGTGGCTTCGCCTTCGGTGTTTCCGCCTGCTAACCTTTTATGACGGGCGCCTGAAGCCGAGATCACATGAAGCCATGCAAGGCCAAATCCTGACATCTCTCACCTCCGAGCCCGGAGCCCTTGACCCGAAACCCTTCGACAATAACTGTTAAACTTCCCTTAGATCTCGATGTGTTTCAGTCAAGCTCTCTGCAGCTTCAGTGTGTAGGCTTCGGGCTTCACTGTTCGGGGATGCAGGGTTCAGGAACCCTAAGCCCTGCCACGCGGGGGAAAAGGCGCGTATAAAAACACACCCTGCAGGACCTTGTGGTTTAAGTTTCGGCTAAGTTGAAAGCCGAACTACTACGCCACTCCGGTCCTCCAAGTTTTGTGGACTCCCCAAGCCTTAAAGTGTGAACCCATACCTTCAATCCTTTGCAGCCAGCCCTATGCCAGATATCAAGCCCTACAGGTAGGGTTTAGGATTTACTTCAAGGTCGTTCCAAATTTCCATGATCTCTGGAAGCCTTGACTGCGTGAAGCGCTATGACCCTACGACAGCCCTGGTGCATCCTATCATAGCTCCTCAGATAGGTCCTATACTGGGACCGAGTAGGATGCATTGTAGGTCCTAGAACAGGACCAATACTAGGATTCATTATTGCTCCTAAAATAGGACCTAGAACAGGGTACATAATAATTCCGGGTCCTAACCCCTCGACCTTGAAAGGACCGCAGAAAGCTTAGACAGCGAAGTGATTGGAGAGCTCAAGCCAGGTCGGGGGCCCCGATTCTACAGGGCACCATCTTTTCGAATCGTAAATGGTCTAAACTTGTGTCGAACTAAAATGACTTTTTCAGGGCATGTAATACTCAGCCAAGAATAGGTTCCTTCCCGATGCCAAAGGATGGCGAAGCGTTTTATGAGCAACACCACACAAAGGACCCATTGCATGCCATAGATTTGGTTTGCCTTGCCTATCATGACCATAGCCATAGTCATCATCATGTTGGCGTCGCCATCTTTATACCATCATCGCCATCGTCATCATCATCGTTGTCGTCATCATCATCATCGCCACCACCAGCACCATCACCATCACCACCACCATCACCATCATTAGCAGCATTTTTCTTGTCACGGCCATCCTCGTAATCAATGCCACCATCACCGCGGTCACCATCCCGTGCATCGTCACAATAGCGAAAGCGCCCGCAACTCTGAAGCCCTAAAGCCCAAAGCCCTCGACGCCGGAACCCCACTAATATAAGGGCTTAAGCAAGCTGGCAATACTCTTCCGATAGTCCTTAGTAAGTGGACGATAGTACCCCCCCCCCCCCCCCCTATCCCTCTATTTCGGCCCTCTTTTTGGTCCAAACCCCCCCGCGACTAACACCCACCCCACACAGCCCACTCATCAACCACACANCGCGCGGAACCCCAATTATATAAGGGGTTAAGCGAGCTGGCAATGCTCTTCCGCTATTCCTTAGTAAGGGGACGATAGTCCCCCCCCCCCCCAACCCTATTCCTCTGATTAGGGCCTCTATTGTGTCCCAAGGCCCTCGACGGACAAACCCGAGCCTGATACCGCAGACTAGAACCCCAAAGCCCTTAACCCTGAACTCCAAAGCCCTAAGCCCCAAAAAGATCCTTATTGCAAAGGACC
The DNA here is from genome assembly GCA_003297005.1 of Symbiodinium sp. clade A Y106. Classification (NCBI taxonomy): domain Eukaryota; class Dinophyceae; order Suessiales; family Symbiodiniaceae; genus Symbiodinium; species Symbiodinium sp. clade A. Next base: position 29,064 of record BGNK01004695.1, on the reverse strand, counting down.
CTCTGAAAAGGCTCAAAACAAGAACACCAAGAAAATGTATCCGCAGGATCCTATTTATACCCGTAGTTTCTGCTTGCATCTTCCCAGCCTCACCTCGGAGGACTCGACTTGCCCACGCGGTTTAGGTTCAGGGCTTTCGGGTTGTAGGGTAGTCAGGAGTTTAGGGCTTTCAGCGTTTAGGGTTTCGGGTCTTGCTGTAGGGTTTTTGGTTTAGGGGCTTGGTGTGCGAACTCTCGAAGACTCAGCCTGATTATTCAGCAAGGGAGACTGTCTTCTTGGAGAAGGTTCAGGGTTTCGGTTTTAGGACGTTTGGGATTTGGAGATCCCTGTCTATTGGATGAGGTAGAAAGAGCCACAAGGACGATCGGCTTTGGGCTGTGTTCTATTTCTCCAGACTCTCGGGGCGTTACAAGTCTCAGCAAAAACGGGAACGTTCCACGGGTACTTCTGAACAGTAGGATCTTCATCCTCAGGACTCCCCGAAGGGAGCACCGAAAATCGAGGAAGCACCTTGCGGTGACCCTCGGAAGTTTTGCACAGGCGCCATCTTCACCATCAAAGACTTCGGGGCCACGAACAAGCGAAGGGCACTGATCGATTCGGCTCCTGAGCAGCAAAGGGGTTGGGGGTATGGGCCTGGGGATCAGGCTTTGGGGATGTTCGGGGTTTGAAGGCGGTGGGTGTAGGGCTTCGCCCTAAACCCGGAACCCCGGAAGTATTGAAGTTTTGGGCCTTAAGCAGTGAGCGCAATCCCCTTTCATAGTGGTATACCTTGAACTTATACGGGGCTTCCTGTTCTGATTTCAGGTATCCTCCTTAATTAAAGGGCGTTGGTCCTGAGTAAGAAATCAGGCCCCAAGTCAGCAGAGGAGCCCACACGATCGCCTCAGGCAAACGTTGGGGGTTCTTCCGTTTTTCTACTGTGGGGTTTGAGGGGTTCGGGGATTTCGGGCTTTGGGGTTTAGGCTGAAGGACCTGGCGGATGAAGAGGGCTTTGGATCCAACCGCCCTGGCCCCAAACCGTTCTCCCTGATGGTGTTTGTGTGTTTATACAAGGACATTTCGAATTTTGAACCTAGAGAGACTGCTTCAGAGCGCGGCAGAAATCGCCAAATGAGGGGGCACATTTAAGATACGATGAGACGGAACTGCCAAATAAGGGGGCGTGTTTAAGATATATGATGGGCCGACAAATGGGACATTCCAAATAGCATGCTGCATTGGAAGAAGATCCTGCAAATGGAACTTCCCCAACATAACTTGCTTGCAAAAGTACGCCCTACGAATGGGCCTGCCGCACAATAGCCTGCTGCAAAAGAACACCCTGCACATGCGACTTCCCCAGTAGCTTGCTGCAGCAGTACACCCGACAAGTAGGCTTTCGCAATAGCTCGCTGGACTTTCCCAATAGCTGGCTGCAGAAGACAATCCGCCCGCTCCGCAGCGGCGCAAACCCCCACATCCTAAATCAGCTCTTGTGGGTTTGGGTTGGGGGTCTAGAGGCTTAGGGTTTCATAGATTTAGGAGTTATAGGAGCTAAGCCAGAAAGTTGGAACATGACTGTAGGAGGATTAGTGCTAGGATTCCTTATACTTTACCATGTTCCAACTTTCTGGCTTCTGCTCTAAGGGGTTTAGTTCAGGGACTTTTGGGCCTCTTTACACCCAAACCCCTGAAGCGACCTTTGTGCAGGGCGTCGTGGTCGGCTGGATCAGCCTGGTGTCCAGGGCCAAGAAAGCCCTGGGGCGAAGAAGGTTTGCGGGACAAGTCTAGGGCTAGGGTTTCGGGCCTTAGGTATATGTTTACTTGGATTCAATAATCAGAGCCAGGGGTTTCTGACTTAAGGCTCTGAAGTTACACCCAAAGCCTAGGGCCCAACCCGTTGGCAACGGGTCGCACATGAGAGGACCAGAAAAAGTGGTGCAATGAGTCAATTTAGAACACGCCGATGTTTTCACAAATGCTGCAACATCATATCAGGGCTTGCTTTTGAGCACACCGTCGTGCCGCAGCCATCAAAGTTGGCGTCAGTGTTGTGTTCCTGGTATGAAGTATGACGACCAGAAGAAGAAACTCCGTAGTTACATGTTGAAGTCGATTGGATTCCGAGTGGGGGTTAGTCGTTGTGTTGGCATGGGTCGGGTCTGCAGTCTGGCTGTCAGCAGGAAAAGAGAGAGCCGTGCAGGTTGAAAGGGCCCGAGGTTTGGAGTCGAAGCAGCTTCCGCCCATGCCCTCCGTGAAAGACGCCAAGTTCGCGTGTCTTCTCCAAGCCTGAATCCGCAACCTCCGCCAGGAATCCCAGACCTGTACCCCTAAAGCCCTTAAGAGCGGAAGTGTTTGCTAAGGACCAAGAATGGGGAGATGTTAGTCGGCAAAGGCCGCCAGAACCTGTCCCGTCCCTGTGGATTGAGAGTGTTGGGCGGGTTTAGGGAGTTTAGGGTTCGTGGGTTGGGGTTGAGGACTTGGAGCGGGGCTCCGGGTGATTGGGTGGGGTTACGGTTGCTAAATTCATGTTGTAGGGCTTTTATTGAAGGGCTGGAGCGCCAAACCCCTGAACCCCGAGGGCTCAAGTTTGTTTTTGTTGTTATGCCTTACGGCTTTCGTAGGTAGAGCCAACCCAAGCTGCAATGATTTGCACCGACACCTAAAGCTGGCCTAAGCCCTTAACCCATAAACTCTAAAAGCGAACCGTAGCCCATTAAACCTAAGCCGAGTGTTTGGGGTTTCAAGCTCGCAAACTGCAGACGTCGAACTGTAAGTCCTGACCGCGTTACCGCGGATTTGACGGGGTTGGACGCAATGTAGACCCCTGATCAATAAATCCCCTGTCCTTTAGATGCCTGAAAATTAGGATCCCGATTGTAATCCTTTTCAGGGAGGGGTTTATCAAGGTTTTTGAACTCTGATTTACAAATCCCCCTTCGAATCATAGGGGTTGTAACCACTAATCGAAAACATTATCGGTCCTTGACCTGCGGGTGCAGTTTATCAATCAGGCGTCTACATGAAAGGTTCAGGGTTTAGGGTGTAGGGTTCAGGAAAAGAGCCTTCCTCGTGGATTTTGTGTTTTGCTGCTTGGTCTGAAGCTACCAATTCGTCCCAGAGCCTTCGGTGATTCAGGCTAGGCTCCAGTGCCGGCTTGTTTAGGGTTCCGGCTTTAGGGCTTAGGTTTTCGGATATTCCGGTTGGACGGAGGTGCAAGTACGGGGTAGCTCAGGTGGAGTCGACCAAGGGCCTCGAACGGAATTCCTTGTCTGAGACATCGCTTCGACCCGACAACCAGATGCCCTAAAACCTAAACCCTACGTTCAGAAACCTGTACCTTGCATCACAAAGGCCCGAAGCCCTGAATCTTGGATCGATGTATACTGTAGGCCTTTCAAAGGTTGAAGGCTTGAGGGTTTTCACAATTTCGGGTTTAGGGTTGAGGACTTGGGTGGTTTGCCTGCCTGCATGTGCCAGTTACGAAAGAGAAAGCTTCCAGCTCGACCATGTCGCGTGGCTGAGATCGCGAACTTCGGAGAGGATCATCCAATCGGTTGCCTTATTTGTCACTCTAAAACTGGACCTAAAACCGAAACCTAGATCCCCAAACTCTATACCTCGATGCTAGAACTGGAACCCTTGCAACTATGGTTTCCGAGTCCTATGTAGATCCATTCAGCAGATTTGTCTGGAGCTGCAATAACTCTGGCCTTTGGTCCTTCGGTTTCCGGAGCCCTTCTTTAAACAAAGGAAAGTCTGGACTCTGGACACGTGACAACATAATCCTTCTAGACTTGCAGCAGCCATATTCTGATCTTGCAGCGCGCGAAAAAACCGGGCCTGTTGCTGTTTAGGGTTGAGGGCTTTGAATTGAAGCCAAAACCCCCAGGGCGCAGACAGAAACCTGCGCCTTTCTAGGCCCTAAACCCTAAACCCTAAACCCTAAACCCTAAACCCTAAACCCGAAGCTTTTGTTTGGGCTGGAGGGTTTCCGGGCTTTGGGGCTCCCTGAGTTTCGGCTTCTTTGCAGTCTAGCGCTTAGGTTTTAGCTGCTGAGGGGTTGAAGGGTTTAGGATGTTTGGGGTGAAGGTTTCGAGTTCTTTGGGGTGTAGACCTAAGGTTTTGGGCTTTTGTTTTTGGGAATTTCGGGCTTAGGGTAGAGGTTGTTGGCGGGTTTCGGGTGTAGGGCCAGGTTGCAGTAGAGTTCATTGGTAGAATCATAGTAGATTATGGCCTGTTCTAGTTATAAGGCCCGTACCTTCGATCGGAGAAGTCTGGCGTCGTGGACCCTAAGCTCTTCCGGATTCTTTCTGCGAAGCCTGGGAAAGCCCAAAACCCCAGCAACCTAAGCCCCTAACCCCGACACCTTAAATCCTAAAGCTCTGAACCCTAAAGCCCCTAAACCCCAAATCCTGACGTGAGTGAGGTTTGGCACAAGCGGCGGAAAGATCAAGGACGCCTGCCCAGAGCCCACCGCAGAGCGTAGTATTCAGGGTCTCTCAGGGTTCCTCGCCATCCGCCGGGCCATTTGAGACTCTGACGCTACCGTGAGGCTCTAATATAGGGGCCCTCGAGGCGTGTGGGCTTGGTCCAACCGCGGAGGAGATGCTGGAAGCTGCTCGCTCTGGAGACGTCGACATGCTGAGAAAGGCCTGTGTGGTTCCGAAACTATGGGCCCTTACTAGGGTTCATTGTTTAGCGTCGTATTCCGCATGAACCCCGGGATCCTAAGCCCTGATACTAGTACCATTTCCCGACTGACGCAACGAACTCCTCAACTCTAAGGCGGTGGTTCCGCTCCTGTCTTAGGTGCTCAACCACGGTTGTTGGCATTGCATTGAGATGTGTCCATGTGTGCTTTGACTTGGTTGTTGCAGCATCTTGGGCAGCTTGCTTTGCGGCTCCGGTCGGTACTTATCGGTTTGGGGGTTCCGGATTTCAAGCTGCGGATTGCAGCAACAGCCCCTCCCTGCAGCTGAAAACAGAAGTTTAATTGGGAAACCTTGGTGCGTCTGTTCTGCGCTCTCAACCTTGTCCAACCTGACTCTTCTTGGGCGGCGCTAGACACACTCTTGCTTTGGGATTCTGGAGAACGTCTGTTCTGCTTCGGATTGCACGGCTTTTCCAGGATGGAGGCGTTACCGGGCCGATGCACGCGTGATAGATACATCGCCGTGGATGCTATGCTAGGCAGCGAGGTTGTGCTCGACTGCGTGCAACACAGCATTCTGAAGGATGTGCCGCATGGCATCGGCACTGCAGTGAGTAAGAACACGCAGATCTGTGGTGCTGTTAGACGATAGACAGCACGGATGCCACCACCTCGACCCCTCCGGACATGATGGCCCTTGCAAAGCAAACCGTTGAGAGCGAGGATGGGTGTAATGGAGCTCAAGCATGTTATTCGCAGAGTGTATGATGAGAGACGGAGAAGTTTCAAGGAATACTGGCAACCCATGCCCTTGGCCTACAGCCCCGAAGTCCTGTCAAAGCAAGGTTCTGCTTGCAGGGTCTTGAAACAGAAAGCCTGAACCAGTCAACCGTGAAGCCCTGAAGCCCGCAGCCCTAAGCTTTCAAGGCCCTCCCTAAGCTCCCTGCGGGTTGCAAAAGCCTTTCCCACGAAGCTGGTAAGTAGGACCGGACTCATTGCTCCTGGAGTATTTTGAAGTGCTGACATATGCTGACCGCAAAACGGATCTCTAGCAACAGCCCCTATCACATCCGTCATAGCAACCCTCATCGTAATACTTATAGTGATCAGAAATCCTTGGGAGAACCCGGATTATCGTAATCCTGATAGCAACCCTTATGCTAGCCCTTAGAGCAACCCTTAGAGCCTTAGAGCAACCCTTCTAGCAAACCCCAACGGCCCGAGTCTCTCCCACTGTCCCGGAATTTTCAGCTCGCGGAGCCCAGCTCGGGGATTATGCCTCGGCCTCGGGAGGGGTTTAGGGTTTGCCATGTCACATGGGCTAGGGATTAGGGTTTAGGGTTTAGGGGGTTTCTATAAAGGATTAGGGTTTAGGGTCTAGGCTTGAGGGCGTAGAGATTAGGGTTAAAGCGGGTGAGGGCTCAGGGCTTGGGGTCCAGGGCTTAGTTCCTTCCTGTTTAGACTTGTTCGCTGTTTTTATCAGGGGTGGTGTACCATTTCGATTTTTTTTGTGGGTTTTTGCAGGTCTTTGACAATTTGAGTCTGGTAGGGTGCGCCATTTCAAGGGCGCCCAGCTTCGGGGTTTTCGAGCTTTAGGTCCCATTTTTTCGACGGGCATCATGGAGTAGGAGTTGATGCCAACGCGGGGGGGGGGGGTGTTTGGGGCGGTGGTACGGCACCCAAAGGGGGGAGGGGTGCGTCAGGGGTGCTGGGTTGGGGGGTACCGGGGAGGTCATGCTAGAAGAGGGCGGGCTGGTTCTTTCGGGACCTCTGCAGAGCAACCTGAGAGNGTCCCATTTTTTCGACGGGCATCATGGAGTAGGAGTTGATGCCAACGCGGGGGGGGGGGGATGTTTGGGGATGTAGAGCAGCAGCCGAATGGGGAAGGAGCGATTTAGAGGTTTCAGGTTTGGGGGTCTCGGTGCAAGTCTCCTTCACGAAGTTGGCCGGTTTAATTTAGGAACCTGATCAAGAAACCTTGGGCCTTTTTTCTAGGGTTCCATCCTTCTATGAATCCTACTATTTTGGGGTTATAGGCCCAGGGATTCTTAGTCAGGTTCCTACCTTACACATTTTCAAGCACCTCTGATAATCCGCTTTTGCATCTTTCTTATGCAACCCCTGCCCTACCCTCATGCCTCCCCCCGAACAAATCTGTAAGCGGTTGAAACCCGAAGCCCAGGGCGAAGTTCACCCAGAAGCCGAACTTGAACGCCTCGGACGTACGTGGCAAGACCGCCAGACCCTTTATCTTCCAAAACAAGAGGGTGCCAATTTGTATGTAAATGCTTTCGCATTGCTCCGGAGCCTTTTCTTACGAAGCTTCTAGAAGTGCATTAGATGCTTTCGCAGTGCGTTGCCGACGGGTTTCACATGCTCTTGCAGCGCATAAGAGCAGGCTGTTCGGTTTCAAGAGGGTTTTGTAGGGTTGAGACGGTTTGGATTCTTGTGAGCAGAGGTTCTCGAAACTAAGAGTTGCCTTGACGAAGGTTGACCGACTGCTGGGAGTGTTCTACAGGGTTTGGGGCGGCTTCTGAACGCCCCCGATCCCATGAATCCCAAGCTGCAGAGCCAAAATCTTAAACCCGAATGCTCCCCAAACCCTGAGCGCCGAGCCCTCCCCCAGACGTCTTGACACCCCAGGCGCTGACCTACGCCGCGAGCTTCGGTAACAAGGAGGCCTCTCGAGGTAGTCCCATGTTCGTGAGTTTTGACTCGGTGAGACAAGCCTTGCTTGCTGGTCGCTGGCTGCCCTTTTCAGCTCGTATCCGTGAGTCCGGGCTGGAGGGTTCAGACCTTGGAGGCCGCAAGAGACTGCAGGCTATGGCCCGGAAGATACCGAAAATCTTCATCGGAAGCCTTGAACAATGGTTTGGTCTGTTCCTCCATGAAGGGGCATGGGGCTCTCAGGGGACTGAGGTGCGTCTCCATGTCTCGAACGGTTCTGAGCGCAGTTGACATCCTTCGCATCCAAGAGGTAGGGCTTCGGGTCTTCAACACTACCGTGATGATCGCCGCACTGGACTTGCTGCATCATCACGGCTATGTCTTTTGTGTTTTGGCCATTTCGAGCAGCAGAAGCAGAAGCCTCAACCCCCAAATTCTACGTCGACCTCACGACATGAGCCAAAACCCAGAATGTAGCTGCACGCCACACCGGGAAATCAGAAGCACCCGTCATCCACCTGCTCCCGGGACGCTCGTCTTTCTTTCCTACCAAAGACGGACCTGCTAAGGGTCTTGAGACGACAAGCTAAAGGTGATTAAAGTGTCTAGAGTCCAGGTTTGTGGTTTTGCTTAACGTCATACCAGCCAATGTTGCAACACCACGGGGTTTGATTCAGAATAAGAGGAGCCAGTTGCTGAGGCTTCGAGGTATACGGTCCGGGGAGTTTGCTCCCAAACCCTAAGCCGTGCCTCCCAAAACCTGGGCTGCAGGTTGTGGATTACCTCTTGAGCAAGGGCCGTGAGATCGAGGTCAATGCGGCTTCTTGGCTGCTAGCATCGCGGGCTTTAGGGATAGGGTTCAGGACAAAGAAGGGTTGAGGGATTGGGTTAGCCAGCTGGGCCTTAAGAAAGGCTCTGTAAGATCCCAAGTCTTTAGGTCGATCACGGAGCCCCTTTTCTTCTTCTTTTTGGTAAAGAGGGTTGGTTGGGGGGGCGGCCTGATAAAGCCTGAACTAAGGTCGAAGGGGCTGGGGGTTTGAGGGGGTTTGGGGGTTCACGTCTGACAAAACAAACATCTGAAGCTGCGAGGGCTTGTGGGTACTCGTGAAGGGAAGGCCCGAACACAGCAATTTTTGTAGAGTGTCAGGGTCCAAGTCTCGGACGCTTCCCGCGGAAACCCCCGAGCACAAGCAGGGCAGCTCTGAAGACTAGCAAGGATTTATCAGCACGGAGATAAGTTCGGCCGTCATTGGACATTAAGGAGCCCTTCTCGGATCCGTGGGCTTTCTTGTTCAAACCTGTGGTGTTCCGAACTGGGGGCACTGGGTTTAGGGCTCTGGGATGTAAGTTTTGAAGTGTTGGGATTTGAGGCTATTAGGATCATCACACCCTCCAAACCTTAACCTCTTGAAACCGTTTACCCTAGACCCCTAAAGCATTTCAGCGTGTGGAGAACCCCCCGGCCCATAGCATTGTGGGCTCTCAGGTGGACGACACTGACAAGACAGCCCTGCATCATGCTGCCAGGAGGCGGCCTTTTGGGATGGGCTTTGGGCGGGTTCGGCTTGCGGTTTGGACTCAGGGTTTGTAGTTTAGGGCTCAGGATCCGAGTTTTGGGATTCTGCCCTTTAGGTAGGTTAGCCCGTTTGAGTTTGGAATCTTGAGATTTCGGGTTTGGGTACCTACAAATCTGGAGTTCAACTCGTGAAGGGGAATCCTAAGTGGAGGTTTGGGGATTGTTCAGGGGGGCTCTAGATTCTAGGATCAGAGACAACACTGAGTGCTAACGTGCAGGAAACACGTCCTGCAGTCTCAGTTGTTCGAAGCCAGCACTCCACTTCGAATTCAATCCCTAAAATAAAAAAGACACAACAGCACATTCCATTCTCTTCATATTTCCTTTGTGTTCTTTGGTTTCTCTTTTCTCTTCATTTCTTTCCGTTTAATTCTCGCTTACATTCTATTCCATTGAAATTAAACGGAAAGAAAAGAAAGGAAAAGAAGAAACACAAAGGACAAAGGAACCAACTAGAATGGAAATGTAGTGTATAATTTACAACTATAATCTTCTAATAATAAAATATTAATTTCGTTCTCTTGTTCACCTTGTCATTAAATTATAATGGAATGAAAAGAAAGCATGAATTTAATGACAAGGGAACAAAGAACCAAATTAATTTCTCGCACTATCCAATCTCTTCTTATCTGGGGCTGTGACTGAATGGTGGGTGTAGGTTGGTGGTGTTCTTTTCATTTAATTCATGCGCTTTAAACACTGGCACAAAGTTCCAGTGTCGTAGATATTAAACCCATCAGCCCTCGACGCTAAACCCGACACCCGCCAAAGAAGCTCCTGCGCAAGAAGCGTTCAGAAGAATGCGTGATCGTATCCCCTTACTGGCCCTGCAGAACAGCATCAAAACCTACCCCAAAACCCTGTTGTAAGTATCGTGGGCCCGTCTATCAGCAGTTTGACATAAAGCGGCGGAAAGCTTCTTCCCCGCTAGTTTCTATCTAGTCCTTCGAGTACGGTCTGGTTGCATTCTCGTGGTCGCCCGGGCAGGACTACACCGACGGATGAAGAGCGCCAGGCATTGGGCTCGTTTGCGACAGAACCTTCCATTGAAGCCCAAACCCGCGCGAATCCTGAAACCTCTGAACCCACAAGCTCGCCTAACACCCTAAACCCCAAAACCATTACAAATCCTTGATTTTCCTGTAAAGCTTCGGTACGCAGCCTGAGGCGGACATCATCTCCATGCTCCTGACAGCCAAGGCATACATCGAGGTGGGCCCCGAACCCAAAACCCGGAATGGCCTAGGTTTGAAGGATGTTCCGCGCAGGAAGCTCGGCTTCTGTGGGATACGGAAACTACATCTCGTTGAAGGTAGAAGGTTTCGGGGTTTAGGGTTAGAAGGGTGAATTGAAACCCAGAGTCGGCTTTAGCCACTAGGGTTTCCGCCTGCGGACGCTGGGGCCAGGCAGTGGCTAGGAACTTAAGGCCCGCCGGCACGCGAAGGCTCCCCACCTAAGATTTAAGCTTCCATGCCTGAACTTTAAATGCTTAGAGGGGTACCCCTAAACCCTACACCCTAAATTAAGACGGAAGCACGGTAGATGTTCCGGAGACCCGACGCCGAATCTGGGGAGCGACGTGAATCGCACTTCTGCAGTTGTTCTTGTTGCACTGAACCCTAAATGCGAAGCCCCAAACCCTGACCTTTGAAAGGGTTGAAGGTTCAGACTTGATGATTTTCCTCGCGGTGGTGGTTCAAGGTATCTAGTATTTTGATAGGGAGCAACGCCCGGGCTTAGCAAGATTTGTGTGAGTTTCCGAAAATAGGGGACCCTAATATAGTACCCTTAAATAGTAGGATCCTTATTATAAGGAACCCTAGAAAAGGTAGTTTGGTTTCGAAGTTCGGGCTTAGTGGTAGGGGTTTGAGGTCTTCAGGGTTTCTGCTTGGAAACCTCCCGCCGACCCAAGCCTTGAAGGGCTCCTTGAAGGGCTTAGTGTTTAGGGTACGGTTTAGGGATTAGGGGTTGAGGGCTAGATTGTGAAGGTTTGGTTTTGAAGTTCTGGATTGGGGGTTTGTCGTCGATGGTTCTGAGTGCAGTGCAAGCTGGGGCTTTCGCACCGGAGTCCTCCTTCTTCAACTTGAAAAAGTAAATCTCAGCAGGTCATGCTATGCTTCCGCTACAGGCGTCGCACGGAGAAGCGCAGAACTGCCCCACGCCCCGAAACATACATAAACCTAACGACACCTTGAACAACAGCACGGCAGGCTCGGGACCACAACGGATGCACCCCGCTTATGTTCGCCGTGGCAAACGGGAATGAGGCGCGGGGTCAGGGGTTTAGGTGTAGGCTGAGGAATAACGGCCCGAGGGGTCAACCACCTCAGCGATGCTGTCGGGAGCTCTGTCGTTCTTCTTGATGTGGCTCGCTTTCGGGGTGAGCCTACTTTTTGTTTGTGTGATGATGCGTCACCGACAGGACTATTCAAGGGTTCGAGTCTTCACTCATGTGTCATGGCAAGCTCCATCAGGGTACAACTTGAAGCGATAGAGTTTTGCTCAGGCAGGACAAGCATAGAAGACAGTGGGCCGCACACATGGTCTCCAGCTTAGCCCCTTTGGAAAATCTGCCCCTCATGAAGGCCCGCGAGCTAAATGCCCCTTCGCAGTAATGTAGGATCTTGAGTAATCAGAAATGGCTTTCCCAGCCATGCCTCTGCGATGTTCCAAATTAAACAATAGAACTGCTGAACTGTTGTGCCAGGCCATCACCAGAAGATTGATTTTGGCTCAGGCCAATGTGAACAATGCTTTGGGCCCAGAACTTGTCCCGGCTTAGGGTTCGGGGATAGGGGTACTACAAGGTGCACTATAAGAGATACTATACAATAAGGGTTACTTGAAAACTTACCATGAAGTTTCCACAAGGGTTCAGTTGAGGGCAGTTCAGGGATGAGGGTTTAGGATGTCTCGACCCTCTCTTCGGATTCAGGGCTTCTCTCGAAACCTTCTTAGATGCTTGATCCAACCTCCCGCAAGGCCACAGGCTGGAAGATCAGAGGCCCCCAAACCCTACACCCGACAGCCTGTGCCTTCCGAACTTCAACACGAAAACCCTTCAACAGTCATCAGTGCCCTAGGTTTCACGGAGCTGAGCCGCAGCTTTTGCATCAAAACGAACCCTCCCCAAGATGGTACTGCGTGCCCAATGCTGCTCCTCCAAGTGTCAAAGGGGGGGGTGGCAGGGCTCGACCGGTTGATGTGCTGTTGCTGCTTGTACTCAGTTCGACTACGAGAACCATTCGTGCCTGAACTACGCCACCCAGTTCAACCAGCACAAGCTCGCGACCTTGCCGCAGATGGCTAGGGTTGCGACGTAGGGATGCTTCCAAGGTGTGTTCTCTTTGGGACTCCGCCTTCTGAACATATTATTATTCTAAATATTATCATTACTTGTACTATTGTTATTATTTTTTTCAAGATCAAAACAAACCCCAACGCCAGAAGTTCAGCAATAAGGGGTCTAAAAAACTACCAATCCTAAGACTATTGGGGATTCCGTACTATGAATATAGTATATTGGGCCCCAAAACCCTAGTCTAAATATTAAGTCCCCTGATGTATGTCAAGCCCGTGTGTGGGTTGGCAGAAGGGCTCCCAGGCCGTGAGTGTGCAAGCTAGGTGGGAGTTGGTCACCGCCAAGGGTTCCTTCCGGGACAGTTGCGTTATCTTAAGCCTATATCTTGACGTATCTTATACTTGACGTATTCGTCGACAATGCGCGTATGCAGAAAATCATGCAGTCTGTTTCGCTCCGGTGCATCTGCAAACCCTGAGACCCAAAAGCCCCAAATCCCTAGATCTTGAGTCTCCATGCCCGTAGAGTTAAGTTGCCAGCAACTGGCCATGCATGCTTGACATGGCTTGGCAAGGCATGGTTGCATTTCCTTGTTCTGGGATGTGTCCCGTCACACCCGTTAGGCAGAGGAAGCAGATCGGGAAGCCCTTTGTGAAGTATTCAGAGCCACATGTCAAGACAAGGCAAGCATTGATGATGCGTTGACATGCATGGTGCGAGAGGACTCTCTCAGAGTCAAGCTTGCTCCCGTTCTTAAGCCTAGCAACATCGCTACCAACACCAGTGAGAAACAGAAAGGCAAAGGCCGGGGTCGCAGAGGGGCAGCTTTTCCGAAGCGACGCCGCTTGAGTACATACTATGCGTTCCAGGAGGGTAAGTGAAGCCGTGGCGACTCCTGCAAGTTCAAACACTGATGTGAGCTGTGCGGTGGCAAAGATCATGGCACCGGCGAGTGTCCCAAGGCTCCGTGACTATCGGACGGCATGGAGACTCGTCGGCCTAGACCGACAGCAGGTGCGGCTTCCGTGATTTACAACAAGGGCCCCCGTCCTTGCTGTCATGATTTGCATCATTTCGTGTGTCGCAGCCTCTTGAACCGTGTGTCCCCAGCTCCGGTGCGGAGATCGCAGCAGGGGCCGTGTTTCCCCCGCTGCCCCCTAATGAGCCCTATTGTTGTTTGACCCTCCTGTCAGGTAGCACCCTCAGAAGGCCCACCAGTCTGCAGCACACATGCGGATCGCAATCCACAGAGTCTCATCTTCGGCACAGAAAGCCCGCGTGCAAGTGAGCCAACCAAAGCTGTGCATCCCAGACGGCAGACAAGGGCTGTGCCGACTGCATTTTCTCAGAAGAGGAGCTCAAGACGCTCCATTCCTGCCTGGTTGATTTTTCATGTGGAATGGGATTTCCGCGCTCGGCGACTGCTGCTCAGTTCCAGCCACTGCTTTTGGAAGTGTGGCCTGATGTTGGCAAGCTAACAAGCGACATGGGCTCTTTGCTTCCTTCTATTCTAAGTGAAGGGCTTCCAACTCGCATGTTGCATCCCATCACGCCGTCGGAAGTTTGGGACACCGTCGAGGCAGCCGAGACGAGTTTGCCGGAAGACATCTGGAGCCTTGGCGTAGCAGGTCGGAGGATCCTGCGCCAGAAAAACAGTTGCTCCAAAAGGACATTCATGGCGGCCACTTGTTCGAAATTCCAAGTGGCCAGGCCACTGCCCGTCCTCGTTGGGATTCTCTGCAGCGATCTCTTAGCGCCGCGCCACCGAAGATTTCCTGGACAGCGCTTTGTTTTGATGTTCGTGGGGCACATAATATCATAAGCTTGTTTAAGTCCGCGAAGACGAACAGGGTTTCGGCTGCTTCGTCTCTGACGGCAAGTGGTACTGCTACCGCTCTTGCTAAGTCGGTTGCCGTCGTGTGGCGTATTGGTTGTCTAGGTTAGGTGAGTTGCTGGTGAGGTTATTGCAACAGGTCGTCAGGATCCCACGCGTTCTCCTTCTTCGTATTGATGACAGCATCGTGCTTGTGCTGTCCAGTTTGGCACCCCTGGTTGCTGCCACTAGCCTCACTAGCCTCATGCTTCTGTGTGGGCTGGGCGTCCCATTGAGCTGGGAGAAGCTGAAGCTCTCTTGGATTGGGTGGACGTTCAGGTTAGATTCTTTCAAGGCCGTCCTGCTTGATGACAAACCCGAAAAGCGTGCCTGTATGCTCAAGCCTTTGCTTCGCTCGGGAGTCAAGATGCTACGCATGCATTCGGAACACCTGCTAGGGCGTCTGTTGTGGTTTACTTGCGGCGCGGTGTGGTTGCGCCCCTGGTTGCAAAGCTTCTACTCGCTGCTCCATAAGCCGTTGACGACGTGCCGTCTTGTGAACCTTGAGCAGGTCAGAGAGGTGTTCGGTGGTAGCGTACCATGCTGTGACATCGTAGACGGATGGAAGCTGTACACGGTCAACAACACAGTGGTTTTTTCTCTTGACGCACCTGCCTTGCAGTGCCTGCTTGTTAAGGGCGGTCAGGTGTCTTTGGTTTTTTTGAGTACTGGGGTAGGTTTGTTTGTCCCAACTCTGATTGCGCCTTTACTGTTATTTCTCCAGTCCATTTCGCAGCAGGTGCAATTTCCGTTTGTCATTGCACAGCTTGCCCTACTCTGTGTGCTGCGGATGCCTTGCGCCCAAGACCGTGCTGGTATTGGTGGATTTTTTGGGACGCAGATGGCAATTTTGTCACAGGCTAGGATGGTCTCTAGTGTGCAAATCTCAGCATCGGACCTGCCTGCGTGGTTTCGGTGTGCAGGCGTTTCTGGCTTTCAGGGTTGCGTTGCGGCTTCGAGGCTCTTGCCCAGCCGTGTTGGTCATCTTGCGTGTTAGGGAGTCCGGGTTTCTTCCTGAAGGGTTCTGCCCGGCGCATTGTGCGCAACTTTGCGACAATCAGGCAGTGAGTGCATGCTCGGTGAAGATGTTGTCCATGAAGGCACCTCCCTGTTCCATATTTCAGGCACCGGGGTATTGGGGCTGTCGTTGTCGTTTTCAGCTCCAGATCTCTCACGTTGCAGGACAGGGCGATTCTGTTGCGGACCAGCTTAGCCAGCTTAGCCGTGGTCGCATTCCTGATTATTTGCCTGAGTCACACAAACGGTCGCCAGATGTTGGTGGTCTTTTGCGGGCTCCATGACACTCTTGAGCCTTGTGTTGCCATGCGGCGTGATCAGCTGCCGGTCACACGATAGGTTTGGGGTTAGGGGACTTGTGCCCGGGCATCTGCATGGACCATTCGGTTCGGGCAGTGTCGCGTGTGAACGGTCCCCGCCAAGGGTCCCTTCCCACACCATTGTGCTTCTGGTCCAACAGTGCGCTAGAGTGAACAGTGAAGCGTTTGCTTCTGTGTGTTAGCCTTGAAAACTAAAACCGTAATGATCCCCGGTAGTCGAGAATCCTGGAACACTAAATCCTGAGTCCCCAGAGCATGCAAGCCCCAGAATCCGTCATGAGCTACAGTCACTGTTTACATAATGTGACCCCGCACCCGAAACCCTAAGCCTCCAAGCGCCAAATCCTGATTCTTTCACCTTCTGTATATAGACCCTAAGCCCGGCAATTTTGAGGCACCACATATATGTATGTATATATATATATATATATCCATGTATATCCATGTATATATCTATGTGTATATATAGACATATATATACATGTAGAGATAAGTTAATTCTTACTGTTGGGCCTCTGAGGTGAGCCTGCTGAAGAGGGCCGGCGCCCGCGACAAGCTGAGCCTTGATGACGATGCCGCAGGGCGTATTTGTTTAGGGGTCATGTGGGGTTTCCGGATTCCGTAATTGAGGGTTTTGGGATTCAAGGGTTTAGGGTGCGGTGTAGGTTGATGCATATTTACTGCTGTTTACTTGTGGTTTAGACCCTCAGCAGACTCTTCAGCGCTGTCGCGGCAGCCAGGAGGAGGAAGAAGAGGAGCCAGAAGGCACCACACCGGCCTCCGGAGGCTTCGCATTGGGTTTTTTTGGATTATTTTTCTTTAAAAGATCCTTTCAGGGGTTGTGGAAGGGTTTCACAAGGAACTCAGCGCTAGGGTTTATTGTGCGTTTTGGGTTAGTTTTTTGTGGGCTTCCAAAGGAATGTTGCTAGGTTCTATATTTCGGTTTTGTTTCTTATGGGGATTCTGCGAGCATTCCTCGCAGTTCTTTGAGAAATTAACGCTCAGAGTTTCGGCAGTTCTGTTGTTTAGGGGTTGAGGAGCTTGGGGTTTCGCGTTTAGGGCTAAGGGTTTAGCCTGTAGGCCTTGTTCTGCATTTTGAACCCTAAGCCCCATGCCACATGAATACGTGACACCGACCTCAAACCCAGAAGCACTTGCAGTGCAACGGCAGTTGAAACTCCAACCTTGCGTAGCCCTAGATCATTTCGGAAGCAGGGCCTGCCCCAGGCTTTAATCCTAAGCCTGAACCCGAAAGCGCTCTATAACCCCGACGCTGCTGTGAGTCGGGAGGTAAGCTGAAGCTGCCGAGCCCAGATATTGAGACAACTTCCTGCAGGGAGCCCGGTCTCCCTGGTTTAAATTTCAGATTAAGGGTATAGGCTTAAACCCTGAAAAGGTTTAGGTTTTGGAGCAAGTTTAGGCTCCAGAGGTGCCTTTCATTCAGGGTTTGGCATTCCGCGCCCCAGACCCTTGAGCAGAAACGTTTGCACGGAACACGTGGAGATTTGCTGTAATATCGCGCGTTTTCGTGTTCTGGGTGCCAGTAATGAGTAGAGGGACTCTTGGAACTTCAGGGACCTCCCGAGCATTGCTGCAGACCCAGCAGAAGCAAGACTTGGCGGCCCTATGCTGGATCGTATATCCCCCTGTGCCAACCCTAACCTGTTGCATGAAAAGCCTGACGTGATCTTAATCCACAAGCTCGAGCAAACTGATCTGCGCATAAGCTCATACGCTCAGCTGGGGCTTCGTTTGGAAGATTCTGGATCTACTGTTTCACTTCATTCTACTGTGGTTGCTATTGCTGTTGCGGATACTGCCAGGACTCATTGGGAGAGGGCATTGCCTTGCTATGCTGCTTATAATGCTAAGGATAAGACTACTGATGTGGTCATGATACACATGGTTCTATCAACAGTAGGAGAGCTGAGATAGTGTTTTCACCAGCATCATCAACGCGAGCTTTTTAGCAAATCTATCGCGACGGATCCTTTTTGACACGTGACCCCACCGGCCGACCCTTCTAACCTTAACCCCTCGCAGTAGACCCTAAAAGCCTCAGAGGCCTGAGCCCTAACAACTCTGAAGCTTCAAGCGCAAGCGCCCCATAGACCCTGAAACCCTAAAAGCCCTGAAACCTTCATTGGAAGCCCGAAAAGCGAATCCAGGTGCCGAGTCCCTTTCGACAGAGGCAGGATTAAAGGGTTCAGGGTCGGGTGTAGGGTTACAGGGTTACAGGGTTTAAGCTTCTGAGGTTTCGGAGGGCCTAGACCGGCTTGTAGACGGCTTGAAGGGTTTAAGTGTAGCTTGAGGTCAGGTTTAGAGGACTTGTGCGAAGCTAGTTTTAGTGGTCCTCAGGGTAGAAAGGCTCCATGTTTTCGTTGTTGCAGTTGTTTGACTTTCGCGCTTAGGCGGGACCATGAAGGGTTGTGCAAGGTTTCAGTGTGCAAGGTTTCCGGTCTCACAAGGGCCTCTGTACCGTGTTTTCAAGGTTTTGGGTTTCGGGTTTCTGGAGGTTGCACTGTTTTTGCTCGGGTTTGGGTCTATTGCTTCATGAACTAATCAAACTCCCTAGACTACAGACTCCTTACAGCACCTCCTAGCGGAACCCTTTGAAGGAAGCCCGCAAGGAGCCTTCTTCCAAATAGTAAGAGCCCCCTCCCAGCATGAGCGTGTTCAGGCGCCAGGGCTGAGTCCCGAGGCGGCCGTGCTGGCCTCAGGGCAGGCTTCAACTTGTTTTCCTTGGGTGCCATGGGGTTCTATGTAGTATAGGCTTCTAAAGGGTTGTAGTCCTACAGGGTGTTTCGGGGGGTTTGGAACTGTTTAACAGTTTAGGGTTTAGGGGTTGCGGTTCAGGGCTAGGGCGTGTTTTTTCTAGGGGTTGTGGGTGTGTCTTTATGGGGGGTTCTGGAGTGCGTGAGAGCTTTTTCATCAGGGCTCAGGGTTTGTGGCTTGTTGGGTTGAGGTCTTTCGGGTGTACGGTGTCATGTTGTTAAGATGTAGGGTTGAAGGCTCGGTTGGGTAGTAGGGTGGTGATTCTTGCAGCTATTGTGCTCTTTCAGCCAGACCCCTAAAATCTATTGAGAAGGTTGCCCCATCAGTTTTTAAGTGCTTGTTTACAGTTGAGCATTGTGGGGGCGCCCTACACCAGAGTGCAGCAACTCGAGGGGAAGATCGAAGCGCTCCGCAACCTCGACCTGCAGCTGCCTTCAGCTTTTTCTAGGATTCTACGAGCCTCATGCGACCATGATCTGCTGAACTATACGCAGGAGGATGTTGCTTCGACACTTGGTGCTAGGCTCCGGGGCTGCGCAGGCAGCTACAAGAGCAGTACTTGCTCCAGTTTGCCCAGCCACAACTCGCACCGCCTCTCCGGCAAAGGCTTCTGCTGCTTCCCATCTCCCACTGGCACTGTTGAACTCCAGTCTGTTTTTTGCCCCCGGTCCTTCAGGTCCCTGGGCCCTCCTCTGCCTTTGCTCGCCCAGCCTTCCGCCTTCCGCTCCGTCGCCTTCCAGCAAGTGCCTTGCGCTCACAGTGAAGCCAGCCGGCTTTATTGGCGGTTTTTGGCTCATAACCGTGGCAGCATGGCCTTTGCTGGGAGTTCCCTGTGGAAACCCAATGCATAAGACCCCGAATGCCTGCCTGGAAACCAAAACCTGCAACCCTCAGCCCTGTGACCCCCTGCAGGCCCGACAAGCCAAACTACAAGACTTCAAGTCATAGCCCAGAATCAGAAACAGAAAATGTGCAATTTCCATCAACAGACAAGAGCGCCACCCGATGGCTCGGAATAGGATCCTTGATGTAAACCACAGTGCAGTCTGCATATCACGCGAGTACGAACGCACAGAAATCTCAGTGCCAACAACGACCCGAATATCCACACTTTTAATTCTAAGCCACAACCCCAAACAATCATCCGAAAACTTGCAACAAACTTCTGAAACCCTAACCCGAAACCTCACACCCCAAACCCGTCTCCCCAAAACCTCTAAACGCTCTTGTTGGCCGTCCCGGAGCTTGCGGCTCCTTGAGGAGAGTGCTTTGTCACCCGCCTCTGCCTTAAGCCGGGGCCTCGGGAAGCTTTGGAATTTTATGATCGTGATGATGATGATGATGATGTTGATTCTTTCTGTACTATTTTTCGACGAGGACGGCAATATCAAACCAATGCCACAATCACCTCCGACGTTTGCTGCAACTTAGTCATAGGAGAACTGCTAGGTAGTGCAGTGCTGCCCTTCCCACCGTGATGAGGTGCGGCAACTGCAGGATACCCAGCTGACGCAGATCAGGCCGCGTGAGGGGCATTGCTCCCGATCCGGAGCCCAAGCGGGATACAAGGGCTCTGAGTGTCGGCTTCAGATGACTCCCGTTTTCTGATGTTTCGGAGCTCAAAGCTTTATGGATCCGAAGCTAGTCTGTTCTTCCGCTACCTTAGGCACCTGTCATGAGTCCCAGAGTCAGAAATTTCTGACGAGGCAGCCCGCTGTCCGCCCTACACCCCCTGCAATCTTGGAATTTTGTCGTCCCGTAACTCCCCCGCTTAGACCTTAGGCCCTTAGATCCTTAGCCCTGCAAACCCATGGAGGCCCGAGCGCAGTCTAAGCGAACCCTGAAGTCAACGGAATCACTCTGATGAGGCCTTGAGCCACAGTTGTGGCATGCAACGACGGGACCGAAGCTTGAGCAGAAACACCCCGAGCTCCGAACTCAGAAAATCCCCAACCTCAAACCTCAACCATAAACCCTCCCAAGTCCCTAGACCTGAAACCCCAACAGAAAGAAGCAACTCTCAACTCACATCTCGCCGTGGCAGACGCCGGGTGCGAAGAAGAAGGTTGCGAAGAAGAAGCCGAAGGAGTGACATGAACCCCTACATGACTTCCGTTCCAACGCATGAGGGCTTGGATGCTGAGGGCCTGCAGGTTCTCGTGGTTAAAGTCGATGTCGCAGCAGGCATGAGGGTTGGGGTGAGAGCTACTGAGAACAGAGCGGGAGGTTTCGAGTCCAAGGTTCAGGGCGCAGTTTCATCATGATGGGTGTAGGGCGCCAACTTTATTCCTTGAGGCTCCTGATTTTAATCACCTTTTTCCATGAGTCCGCAATAATGTCTAATGTACCCCCCAAAGTCCATTCTAATGATGCTCAGATATTACGGTAACTGTATAGTCACACTCAAGAAGGTACTTGTAACAAGGAGCCCCCAAATCATATTCCAACTATGCTTTAGAAGAGACCCTACCCCCCGAAGGCTCCTTAATACAGTAATATCTATATCTATATCTATATCTATATATATATATATCTATATATATATATCTATATATATGTACACATACTCCAAATCCCCTTCTTTCTATGCTGTAGAAGAGACCCTAGACTCTTCAGATTCTCGGCGGGGTTGGCGTACTTCGCCTCCCAGGCCCTCGACTCCACACCCTCAGGTTGAGGGTTCAGGGTTTAAGGTTTAAGCTTTAGGGTTCAGGGTTTAAGGTTTAAGGTTTAGGGTTCAGGGTTTAAGGTTTAAGGTTTTGGGATATTAACTGGCAGCATGCCGCAACGAGACTGTGCAAGGAGTGCAGCGTGCATTGTCCAGAACCAAGAAGCCTCCATATATTAAAACTCCTTCACTTTGCCATATAAACCTCCAAAAAGCTCTATCACTTCCTCGAGAAACACTGTTTTGATTCTGACTATGCCACGAAGGGCACCTGATCATGAAGTTTGAAACCTACCCCCCCTGTCGGGATATTGCCTTAAACAAGTTTATGTTTAGATGTCTTTGGGGCTTCTTATATCAAGACCACTGTATTATCGAACCCCGTCAAAAACTTTTTATAGAAGTCTTTACAGGTGCCGTTTACACGAACCCATATTTCTAAGCCCAGCGTTCCGCATGCGGAGAAAGGGCCATTGCATATACAGCCCTAAACGCAAAAAATGCAAACACCGATCTGCGATGATCTGCGGAAAACCGAAGGAGGGAGACGAAGCCTCGCCCAGCGACGGAGCTTGGGCCACAGCCCGCCTCCGGGCTTCGGGTTTAGGGCTTCGGGTATAGGGTCTTATTTAGAACATAAGCCCCCTGGGCTTCCTCTGGGTTGATATGGGGTTTTATGGGTTTTTTGCATGGATGTGTAGGATTTTGCTGCAAGGTGTGCGTGCCGCTTTCTCTTTTGGAGGGTGGGTTAGGGATCATAAGTTAGCTAGAGTCTACAGCTAGAGAGTTGTTTTTGACATGTTTCAAGGCTCTACGTTCTGATTCGAGATACGAAACATGTTCGTACCCGCCAAGGGATCGAACCCCCTAAACCTTAAAGCCCGAAAGCCCCTAACGCCCTAAACTTGAGATTTTTGAGTTCACAGGTTTAGAGGATGTGACGGCTGAACCGCCTTAAATCCCCAAGTACCGAAAGACCCTAAGCCGCCTATCCTAAAGACCTTGAACCCGAAAACCTTAAAAGCCCTGACTCCCCAAATCCTGGGATGTAGGATCGAAGGCATTCTAAGGACCTTCTATATAACACCTTTGCCGAGGCGGCGAAGAAGACGAAGAAGAAGGCGATGCCTGATCGGTACTTTTTGTGGGAGTTGTGGGGTTTCGGGTTTGGGGTTTTGGGGTTTGAGATCTTTCCGGTTCAGGGTTTGGGGTTTAGGGTTCGTTCTGGGAAGGTAGGGTTGTAAAACCGGCCTGGCAGTGGTGTTGGGTTTGGTGAAGATCGGAAGCAAGGCATGATTCCCAAGATGTTTTTCCTTTCCGTCATTGCACTACCGATGCCTGGATGATTGGAGAAGGATGCGGTCTTGGCTTATACACAGGCTTCCTAGCTACATTGCGGTAATGAGTGACAAAGAACTCTGCAGGCCGCAGATGACGGTCGATGCTGGTGCCGATGATGGCGGTGCCGGTGATGAGGCAAGCGCCGGAGGTGATGCTGCTGCTGATGAGAGTGCTAGTAATGTTGATGCTGCAGTGATGGTCTGCTCACGGTGATCCCGAGGGCGATCGTGATGATGTCAGTTGCCGACAGTGGCAGTGGTGGAGCTTGTGGGGCTGGAGATGATGGCGGTGATGATGCGACAATGCTGTTGACCCATGGGAAGAGTTTGTGATGTTGATGAGGATGATGGTACAACAAAAACCAGGCAGACGCAGTGGTGATGGCGGTCATGTTGGTGGCTATGGTCATGCCGGTGACGAGGGTGATGACGGCGCGGATCATCATGTCGACGATTACAATGCCAATGCTGACGATAACCAGCATGGTTCTTGTTTCTAAACACAGTAGTAAGAGTTGCTGCATTTCCTGTGTTTCCTCGAGGAATAGTCCCTATGCCCGTATTCAACCGCTTGCCGTTGCTGCCCATATGAGTGTGTAGGCTGCTATAGGTGGATGCTCAACCACTTGGAATCCTTCAGCGCTCACAGGACGGCGATGCCGCCAAGGGCGAGAAGACCACGACAAAGAAGAAGAAGGTGCCAGCGGCAAACTCCGAAACCCGCAGGAGGTTTCCGTTCTTCGTGCCAATCAATCAATCAAGACATCCATCTATCTATCTATCTATTTTTTATATATATGTAGAGGTTCTATGTTAATCTAGACATTCAGACAAATCGTTCTCTCTGCACCCAAGCCCTGCGGCGGGCGCGAGTAGAAGCTCCATTGTTGTGCCAGGCCAAGGCAGACACCGGACTGGGCGAGAGGGGCATGATGGAGGTCGGGGGCTGAGGGTTCCGAAACCTTAAACCGTATGGCTGAGGGTTACCAGGAGGAGAACTGTAACGGTCACCCTCAGGGTGCCTGTAAGGGCTTAAGGTGAAGCGTTTAGGGTGTTCACACGGATCTGGGATTTGAAGGTTTCGGAGGGTTTCTTGCAAGGGTTTCGCAGGGTGTGAGAAGGGTTTAGGACAGAGGCTGTCGGGATTCAGGGTTCCATCGTTGAGGATGTTAGGAGGGTTGTCCCTTGTCTGGGGGAAACCCCAAGGCCTAAATACCCTAGAGCTCTAGACTCTAAAACGCACAAAGCCCTAAAGCCCCAACTCCTCAAATCCTGAAGGCCTTCAGCCTAATCTGGAGTGACAGAAAGTCCTCGAATCCTTGTGTTCGAGAGGCCGTGGCTGCTGACGTCGACACGCCAATCACCGTCCAGGCAAGCTTTTACACATGTTTTTGCCTTCGTTTTCTGAGACCGGCTAAGACTCGGAACCCAAATAAACCCACGGATTTACTTGGGTAGAGTGGCTCACCCCGGAATTCCGAACTACAAATCAAACAAGACTTCAACCTTCAAGCAACACCGGAATCCTACCGAGCACCCACTGGCACCCACAGCCCCAAATTTGAGTTGGAGGGGTGGTGCTGCAGCTGCAGTTGCAGCAGCAGCAGTAACAGCAGTAGCAGTTACAGTGGCAGCAGTAGCAGTAGCAACAGTAGGTGAAGCAATGGCCTCCACAACTGCCACAAGAACAAACGAAGGAATGCCAAGAGCAACTTTGGCAATGATGACAGTGTGGGCTTGAGAGACCAGGTGTAGTCTTGGCGCTGTGTAGGGTTGTCCCGTGTTGTGATGCTTTTTGAGCACCCAAACGACTAGCAGTCGCTTGCAGCCCTTGGGTTCGCAAAACTTCGTAGCATGACACAGGATTGACTTTCACCTTCCATATCAAGGGGCCGCAGTACGTGGCAATGTCATTCCTTTCCTAGGTATCCCAAGCCTGAAACGGGCCCAATGCTGTGAAATCACCCGTATAGTGCCCCGCGGCCCTCTATTCGGGAACCCCAGTTGAGAAGGAAGGGGACCTATGGTTAGGGCAGGGTCCTGGCTGGTTCTGAATTCTGGCTCTCTGAAATTTCAGCAGTTTCGATTTCAGTATGGGGGATGCCTGGCTACCGGCGATCGGCCACAGGAGTTGTCGGAGAAGAAGGAAGAGGTGCAAGGGGTCGGGTTGAGCCATGGAAGCACAGTTTACGTTTCCCAAGACGACTCGGAACTCTGTACCCTTTAAACCTCACACCCTAAACGACCCTAAGTTGTAAATTGCAGACCCTACTAAAGCCACCCCGCAACCCCCCAACACCAAAAACAGCACAGTAGACTTTAAGCACAACGTCCCTGAAACGATTCGTTCCAGCAAGGAGAAGATCTTCAAGAAGGGACAGTAGTCTTACTAGTATCCGATAATTAATTAATTAGTTTGTAAATGCAGGGACCACAACGAGGACATGATCGCCAAACTGAGTACTGATGATGCCTGTAGACTGCATCTAACTATTGCTGATGTTGATCTTTTTCGAGCAAATGTTTACAGATCTACCTATCTATCAATCCATCCGTCCGTCCGTCTGCCGATCCATGGCTGTATTGCTACAAGTGACTAGTGCACCGTATTCCTGGTCAGGCATATCTGTATGTGTGAGCTTCCTTGGAGTCGTGTTGCACTGTACAAAGAGATGGTGCTGGGGTTTCAACTTTCGTGCACCATGATTGGTATGTTGCTGTATGCATGTGCCTACCTGCATGCGAATGCATGTATACATCAAGGGACGGCGGCTGTAGAGATCTGTCAGTCGATGCATTAAGCTTTTAGAATGCTCAAAGTTGAATCTGAGGACGCACTTCTAGAGCAGTGTAGCCCTCGCTGTGCCCTTAACTCTAAACCAACACCTGGACCCTGAAGCCTGCGTTGTGAACCAAAAGCCCAAAAGCCTAGCACAGACCCAGAAAACTTACAACCCAGCGCTCATATTCAAATCCTTAAAGATTGAAACACTCAACCCTCAAACCATAAGACTGCAAACTTAAACCCTGAGCCGTAAATCTGGAAGTCCGCTAGAAATTTCTGCAGCAGGTAGTGCAGCCTGCTGGTCCCAGTGACGAGGAGCTTGCGAAAGCCGCCGAAATGAAGAAGGCACCTTGACGAAGTTGAGAGTTTGGGGTTTAAGGGTTTCAGGGTTTAAGGGTTTAGGCTTAGTGGGCGGGCGGCAGTTGGGCGGTAGACCCACAGCACCAAAATCCAAGCCCAAAGAAGTTTCCCGTGCTTTCAGTGGTTCAGGGTTTGTTCTTCAAACATGCAAAGGCTTTGGGTTTAAAGTCGGATTCTAGGTATAGGATGTAGGGCTGCAGGCCAAATAACCCTGCGAAGCCTCGTGCCCTATGGAACCCCTCGGAAGAACCTTCAGTAACGTCGACAAAAGTACACGAACCCTAATTCCGCAAGTTGTGAAACCCCAAGCCCCAAAAGCCCTGAAACCCTGAATGAACCCGTTACAGTTAGGGGAAGCCTTATACAATGCCTTTTCCTTCTGCTTATGGTACAGGCAAACCCGGCCCTAAGCCCAAAACGAACACCTTACATTCCCAACAGAATCTTATAGCAACCCCAAATTCACGAAAGAGAACCCCATAGCAACCCCAAATTTCCAAAACAACCCCATAGCAACCTAAGATTCCCCCAAACCCTCAACCCTAAAGCCCCCAAAGAAGTCGCCCCGACCCGAGGCCAAGGAGAAGGCCTCGGTGGAGCTGAAAGACGCCTCGACAGCCGGAGACGTGAAGAGGCGTGCGCTCGAGGTCTGTTGTGTTTAAGGGGCTTAGGGTTTAGGGTTTGGTTTGTTGTGTTTAAAGATCATCTAGAGTTTCGGCTTTAGGGTTTAGATTTCTGCGTGTTGTAGAAATTGCTATTGATGGAACCTTATGGAGTATTGGAAGACTTGATTGCGTCCATTTTACGGTTGTGGCATGACCCGGAGAAATCGTATCGAGTCTCATCAAGTCTTATGGAGTCTTATTGAACTTCAGAAGACAGAAGACATAGTCACAATTGTCGCGGGATCCGGACAAGTCTGGTTGAATCTTATTGAATTCCTGGAGAGATCACAAATATTCGCCATGTGCGTATGTCTGCATGGGTGTATGTGTGCGCGCATGTCTGTGTGTGCATGTGTGTGTAGGTGTGTGTGAGTGTATGTGTTTATGTGTGCATGTGTGAAGGTGTGTATGTGTGCATGTATGTATTCGTGCATGTGCGTGCGTTTGTGTTTACATGCGTATGTGTGAATGTGTGTAGGTGTGTATGTCGGTTCGGCAGGTAGGGAGGGAGGGACGGAGGGAGTGAGGGAGGGAGGCAGGCGGGCACAGGTAGGTATTCGTACATGCCTGCATGGATGCATGCATGCATGTCATTGAACCTGCACACTCATGAACCAATGCTTTTCTATGCATCAGAACTTGGTGCATGCAGGCATAGATACAGCAGATAAAGAAAATGGAAGCAAACAGCCAAGCAAGCAGGCAGATACATATTATGCATGTACAGCATGTACCCATTATTGTGTATTTGCATAGACATGTACATCTACATATACGTCTACATATACATATGCATATGCTTTCTCATCCACCTCTACACCTACATGTGCATCTACATCTATACATCTACATCTACACGTACATCATCAACAATCCGAAGCACGGGAGGCTGGAGGCAGCACTGGAGAAAGCTCGCAGCGTCGAGGCTCGATGCAAAGGACCTGCTCTTTGACTCTCGAGCTTCATGGTTTACGAGGCTTTTCTTAGTGATTAGGGGGGGGGGGTTGTTGATGGTTCCGCGTAATGGTTTAGGATGTAAGGTGATGCCAAGGGCCGTACAGGAAATCCGTGTTTCACAATACCAGACCACCATACTAGTCTCTTTTGCCATCGCCGCCACCGTCGTTGTCATCATCAGCATTATCATCGTCGTCATCATCAGCATCACCCGCTGAGTCTTAAATCCTCAAACCCTTTTTTCTCTGAAGTCTCAAGCCCTGAGCCCAAAGCCTTAAGATAGCAATCACAGCAAGCCCTAGCCCAAACTCGCAAACCTATAAGCTCACGCACCCAAGCATGTAAATCCCCACCCATGGGCCGATGCTACGATGCCAGCGATATTGATCGAATGTGGGAGCTTGCTGCCCTCACCGTAGGAGTCTCCATTCTGTGGACCCTTAACGAAGCGACCGTTGAGGAAAAGAAACCTCCAGAACAGCTTGAAAGCCTCTATAAAAGGTTGCTAGAGAGCTCTAAACACGCGCCGCAAACCCTGAACGCCTGAACGAGGAACCCAGTCATCCAGAATCCCATAAACCGGAAACAGTCGGCCTTGAATCCTAAACCCTAAGCCCGAAACCCCAAACCCTAAACCACCCCTTCCCTTCCCACCCCGGCCCCCGCTAAGACGAAGCCTCTTTGCAGGTCTCCGGGGCGGAGATCGAAGCTGCAAGCAAGGCTTCAACGGGCGGTAGGGTAGGGTACTAAGCAGCGCTAATGGTGAAGGCTCTTTGTATGGTGTTTTATACAGTTTTGTAGGGTTCAGGGCTTGTGGTGTATAAGGTAGGTTTTCATAGGGTTTACAAGACTTATGGCGGGTTTGTGTGGGTTCCAGTTGGGGCTGAGGGTTCCTCGAGAAGCACTCGGGGGTTTTAGGGTTTAGGCTCAAGGTGGTTGGTTTCTTGTAGCTGAGTTTCATGTTGATTTGGGTGTCTGAAAGTTCAGGGTTTGATGTAAGCCATGAGTTAAACCATTCCCGTCTTTGACAAGGACTACTATCGGGATCCTGCTGTTGGGTACTTAGGAGTGGTTTTCTTTTCAACGCAGCTCGGTCATACTGTCAAGTCGGGTTGGGTTGCTCCAAACCAAGACCCTACGTACAGTCCTTGAAATCCCAACGCCTAAAAGTGAACCGAACCTTTTGGAACCCAGACCTTATATGCACCCATGTAAAAACTCTCCCAACCTTATCCAAACACCAAACACAAAACCTCAAACCCTATGCGCTAGACTTGTCAGCCCCGAGCCGGGCGCAGGTGCTTGCTTCAGAACAGCGCAAGCAGGAGGGTCGGAAGAAGCTCCAGGCTGCCAAGGACTGCGGGCACAGCGACAAAGGGTTTGGTCCTACCTTATGTTGTTTGACATTTCTGAATACAGCAAGTCTGTTTATAGGGCTTCAGGCTACGGGTTTCAGAAGAGTCTAAAAAGAAGAGAGAAAGGATGCTCTGATCTCAGTAAGCATGACGTTTCGGTCCGATGACCTGCTCGTCCGCGTAGGAGTCCGGCAACGTCGACGTGCTGAAGGCACCTGGTACTCGACGAGACTCCATTTGCAGAGGAGGTTTTCAGGCATTGCCGTAAGTTCAGACCTTCGGATAACGGTATAGGTTTTGAGGTAATCACGAGCTCCAGAGCTCTGCGCGAAGACTCCTGATGCTTCATAGGCGAGGGAGGAATTCGGGCGGCCTTAAGACGTGAAGCCGTAGCCGTTTTTCTGTCCCGGTCCCGATTTTATTGGGGCTGGGAAATCGCATGACCGTGAAGCCATGATCCCCTGTTTCAAGCATGAAGCCCACAAACCCTAAAGCCCCAACAACGAAAGCCTGATTACAAACCCTAAAACCCCAAACCCCCCAACACAATTAACAACCAACCCCAAGAGCCGCAACACCCTTACAGTAGCCCTGAGAAACCCTAAACCCCAAGCGCTAAGCCCCTAAACCCTAAACCCTAAACCTCTAAACCTAGGCATCTCGGCTGCCAGGTGCACGTTGCACGCCGCCCTCTTTTGCAGTTTTCACCCCGGTCCTTTTGACCACACCTCGCAAGCCATGGCTGATCAGTACGAACGCAGCCGTGCTG
>BGNK01004694.1:8707-48491 GCA_003297005.1 Symbiodinium sp. clade A Y106 | reverse complement strand
GTGCCAGCGGCGCGCCGGCGCACCGGCGCAACTGTGAGGTGCTACACCCATTGCCCCCACACTCTATTTCCAATCGAATCACTGGCCTCTAAGTTGCGGCTTGGGGTGTTGGGTTTGGGGTTGCCTTGCCTTTGGTTAGTAGGGAATGGAGGGGTACAATTATAACTGCTATTACTACCATTCTTCCATTCACTAACCAAAGGTAGGTTGCGGGTTCGGTCGGACATTCGTCAGTGCCAGCCATGGGGACTTCTACCTGCCCAAGGCATATACAGACTAGGCGACTCTGACTTGACTCATCGGGGCCCTAGAACCCGAGGCCGCAAACCCTAAACCCCAAATTCTCGACCATGTATACATAAACTCTACTTAAACCAAGCGCTTTGAACTCTTATATCCCAAAAATCCTTAGCATTCCAAGCCCTAACCCCCCCCCCCCTCCAAAAATTGCTTTTATCCCTTAGCCGAAGTTAACCCGCCAGGGGGTGCTTGCGGACGATCAGCAGCTTTGGCCAGGGCCTTTGGGTCTTCGAAGCGTTGAGTGCAGGGGGTTTAGGGGGTTTTAGGGTGTAGGGTTTAGGGATTAGGGATCTTTAGGGTTTTAGGTTTTTTAGGGTGTTTTTGGAATCACGTTTAAGTGATGACCTATGGTTTCTGTAAGTGTAGGGTGACTAGAAATCAGATTAAATAACGGTCGTATCTGAACTTGCAAGGCTTTTTCTGCTCCTTATCGCCCATGGCAGGCCACCGTGTTTTTTGGAATGGATTTTGGAGGACCTGTCTGCTGGCTTACTTGGAGAAGGGAATATAGGTTTTGTCAAGATACTTTTTGAGGGTCCTTAATCTCGATTGAAAAAGCCAGATCTGAACATTGAAATCCTAAGCCCTAGGCCCAAAGCCCCGCATAAGCCATCAAACCTGTAAGCCTTAGAGTATTTAACCATAATGTTCTAAATCCTAAACTGTCCCAAACCCTAAGTCCAACAACACGCGTCCTGAGCCCGGTATCTCGAAGGGCTTGAGGAGCCTACAACGAAGTCTGTGGACTAAATCTGCTGCCCAGTTACCAAAGCTGGATGCTACGAGTCGTCCACGGCCGCTGCCCTCAGATTCGGTGTTTTCCGAGGTGCTCTTGGATTATATCTTCTAGAGTACGTGTTGTCTATTGTAGTGGACCGCCGCACCCCTGTTTCAATGACTCAGATCCCTAAGACCCTCAAGGAACACAGCTTGAAGTGGTTGTGCTCGAAGATTGCATCAAGTGGCAGGGTAAAGGCATTAGGGTTTGGGGTTTATAAAAAAGGGCTAGGGTTTTATCAGAATGCCAGGCACATGAGTTTTGGATCGTTGAAGCCCTCAGCCCTGTAGAACCTTGATATCCCGGCCCCAGCAGTATCCGAAACAGCCCTTCTTTCAAGAGAGAGGGCTCCATTGAACTGTGGGTCCTTAGCTTAATTCGCTGTGCTCTATCAGTCTAGGACTCGATGCCAGTGTAGGCAAGACCTAAACGCTAAACCCGGAGTGCTCCAAAAGCCCAGGCAGCCTCTGTTCGCAAGTTCATCCGAGGGAGGCAGAGGGGGTGGGGTTTAGGTTGGGGTTGGGTTTCAACCACGGGGCATCTACGGTCGACGGTTCGGGTATTTCTTGGTGTGCAGGGACAACTTTTGTCCACAAGGCTCGCTAAGGGTCGTCCATCTTTTCGAGATGAGGGTTAATAGTCACGCAGATTCCAGGCCCTTAGCGCTTGCCGTAATACTGAAACCCTAAATCCTCACCAGCAAAGCTCCAGGTTTTTGTCGGGTCTGGGTTCGTCCAAGAATTGACTCTAACCTCGCTGGACCCTGTAGACGTGTACACAGGGTCGAAAGCTTCAGGATGCAGTTGAGGGTTTGGGGTTTCAAGCATGATGGAGCCAGGGTTGAGGGTTCTGGGTCTTAGGGTTTAGGGTTTAGGGCTGAGGGGTTAAGACTGTGCATGTTTACACCTTGTAATTTCGAGAACTACCATACCTTACAAGCCTTAACTCTACATCCTAAACTCTGGCAGGCCCTTTAGCATTGTGACGATGATTGCGCTGCCTCGCGCTCAGTCGGGGAAGGCATGCCGCGCCTCAGCACTGAAGACCCTATCTCGCCTCTGCCGCCCTGGAACTCGCACCTTCCGTCCTGAAATCTTCTTCGGGTTAAGTGTAAGCTAGGCAAGGATTTGGGAGATTTTGTTTTTTTCCGATATTGGGGGTAAGTGGATCTTGTTTACGCATGTTTTCAAGTGCTTTCAAGGGCCAAGCTAGCAAAGGGCTTAATGTGGTTGACCTGGAACGCCTAAACCCCAAAATTGGGCCCACAAGATGTAGTTTCCCGAGTGCCGGCAGCACTACACGCGGACTCCTCGAAGCCACTTACTGTTGTATCAAACCGAAACAGAATCCAAACCCTAAAGCCCCAAAACCCTTAAACCATCAACCCAGGAGCCTGAACGAGTCAGAAGTGCCCTGCTTAAGATCAGGGACTTCCTACAAAAGCGAAGCGAGTCTAAGTTTAGGTCGTTTAGGCACCTGGATTCGGGCCACTGTAAGTATAAACAAGTCGGATCTACCACTCAAAACAATGAAGCCTTAACTAAACCCTAAACAGTGCAAGTGAGTTTCCCTTATAATTTCGATTATTGTTATTTCCCTCATGATTTCCCCCTAAAACCTAGACCCTAAACCCTAAATCCTAAACCCTAAACTGCAACTGAAGCGTCCTGCAGCAGAAGAGGTTTTTAGCCTTATTCCTGGGCGAGATCTTCGTGGTTTGCCAGGCCGGATCTTTTTCAGACCCGAGCCTTCGGGCTGAATAATCGAGGGGCCTTAATAATTACTGATTCTATTTTGTGGGTTCCTTATTATAAGTATAGTGAATCCCAGAAAGTTGGAACATGGATTTAGGATGATTGGTGCTGGGATCCCCTTTACTTTACCTTGAGAGTAGGAGGCTAGTGATGTTCCAACTTTCTGGCTTCTACTGTATAGTATAATGGGTCCCAAAACCCTATTCTAATTAGTAAGGCCCCTACAGTGGGGCTTGAAGAAGGGTTTTGCGGGTATAGGGGCGTAGGGGTTAGGGGTTTAGGGTTTTAGGGTTTAGGAGTTTTAGGGTTTAGGGGTTTAGGCCGGAACGTGGACCCTGAACCCTTTCTAGAATCCTTGAAGAACCTTTCTGAGCACATTGTGGCGTGTGTAGGCGTGCTTGTTTTCAGGTGTAGGGCGTTCGGGTGTAAGCTTAAAGGAAGAAGGCTTGAGCATGTAGTGGTATTGTCCCCTGATAGTCCCTATGCAGCTGTACATTCACATACCCCTAGACCCTACTCCAAACGCAACTGGCCGCCAACGTCCCTATGAAAGAGACGATGATGCTTGTGAATAGCAGTTTTTCGACATTTCATGACACAAAGCGGCAAACTTTGGACGATGCAGCGGGTCTAGGCGTTGTTCTTCAGTGCCATAGAAGTGGACATCTAACAACTCAGCAAGAATATGAGAGTTTCCATAGAAGTGGGATCCTCATTGTGAGGGAAGGACCCCAAATAAGCCTCCATGTGGGTGGTTGTCAACATTATAGTCCCTTTGTGGGTCCCCAATATGATACGGACTTAATACTTACCTTAAACTACCAAAGCCTACTTTTTTGGTAGGTTCTTACTATAAACCCTAATATGGAATTTATAGGGACCCTACAAAAAAGTAGGTTTTGGCAGGTTAAGGTAGCCTAATTTTGACAACTACCCGTGGGTCTTCCAAGGGCTGAAGTCGCGGACGACAGCAATCCACAGACGCAGCATCTGGGAAGCCTGCAGGTGGTCCCTGGGGCGTGTGCACCCGAAATCCTCACCGAAGGGCTGTAGAATCCCACAAATCCCTAAACCCCTCAGACCCTCCAAAGCAGCAGTACCCGTGACAGAATCTGTATTGAACATCTACATTACTACATGGAGCCGAAAAAAGGTGACTCTGGCCGCTAAACGTCCCTAAACCCTGAACTCAAGCTCCAAAGCCTAAACCCTAGACTCCAAACTCCAAACTCTAAACCCTAAGCTCCAAACTCCAAACCCTAAACGCCCCTATCAAAGCCCCTGAGCCAACAGCGGAGGTCCCTTCGAACACCGAGTTGGATGTGGCGCGAAGCCCAGAGTCGCGCGGTGTTTCCAGGGGCTCTTCCGGACTATTTGTTTTAGGGCCTTTTTGAAGTTTTTCTTCGGGGTTTCAGGAGGACTTCGAATGGGTTCCGGTGGTGAAGAGAAAAGGTCTTCGACATTCGCGGTTTCGGGCTACGGCGGGGTCGGCTGCATCGTTCTATCTATCTCTGGCTATCCCAACTAGATCCCAACCAATCTATTCGTCTGCCTGTGCAGAAATAGCGAGCCATGAAACTCGTGTTTGCCGAAAAGCCCTAAGCCCCAACGTCCATCCTGAGCCCTACAGCGCTGGAACCTAAACCCCAAAGCTATGAGCTCTACTTCCCTAAACCCAAATTTTAGAAGCCCAAAAGCTATAAGCTCTACTTGGTAGTTTTTGTTGTTCTTCACATTCTGGTGTTTTGGTTTGCACCGCAAGAAGCCCATACCTCGGTTCCAGCTACCTGAAAGCTCTTCCTCTCAGTCTGTACCCCCACCTGCAAAGTCGCAAAGCCTTAAATGCCCAAAGCCTTGCAATACCCTGACGGAACCTTGTGAAACGCTTGGGAGGAACCCAGATCCTGCGAGGCAGAAGAGAAGTCCCAAACCCTATGGCCCAGGTGCTCACGATAGTCTTCGCCCTTTTCGTTTTCGAGTGGGTTGGACTTACTGCTGGGGCCTTGGCAACCAGGGAGAGGGGTGAATCCATGACGGTCCTTACTCAGAAGCCATGTGCCTCTAGCTTCAGGGTTTATAAAGCTACCGCATTCGCCCGCGCCTAGTCGTGAAGCTTGAGATCCAAGCTCTGACCCCTAAGACTTGGCGTTGGAGGCTTTGGTGATCGAAGTTGGAAGCCCGAAAGATCCCCTTTGCACCCGACACTCCGGCGTCCTCAACTGTTCGCTTAAGGAGTCCTGCTTGCCGAAGAACCCATCGAAATCTACCTAGACTAGAATCCAGCAAACCCCGTGCCATCGCCCAGTTAAGCGACTCCACCTACCTTTGCGGCTTCTTCTTCTGGATGGATCTGCTGGGAACCGCGTCCATGCTGCTCGACAGTCGGACCGGCAAGTTTGGCGATGGTGATACAGATCGGTTGAGCAGTTGGAGTTGGTGCGGTTTAGGGTTTAGGGTTTAGGGATTGGTATGGATAAGAATGACGGCACGTCAATGACGATGCTGATGAAGATCTAGATGAAGAGCGATGAGGATGTGGATGATTATGAAAAGAAGATAACCGTTGTGATGGTGAAGCAAACTCTGACCCTAAACCTAAAATCAGTTTCAGTTCCCTCTAGGAACTCGTTGAAGGACCCCTCATAGACCCTACAGGAACCCTTAGGGGAGTTTCCGAAAATAATGGGCCCAAATACAGTACCCCATATAGTAGGATCCTTATCATAAGGACCCCAAAATAAGGCACCCCTAATTTTCGGAAACTCCCTTATAGACCCGTTATAGGAATCCTTTAAAATCCCAGCGCCGGCTGCCAGTTTCCTACATGCTTGGGCCGGACGCGATGGAGATCGAGGAGGCTGTGGATTCCAGGGTTTAGGGTTTAGGGTTTAGGGGGTTTAGGGGGTTTAGGGTTTAGGGGGTTTAGGGTTTAGGGTTTAGGGTTAAAGGGTTTCATCGGATGTTTATACGGGTTCTCTACGGGTGCGGCAAGGGTTGTATAAGAGTTTGGGGTTTCAGGGTTTGATGCCTAGGGTTCATGGGTGTTCTTTGGTTTAGGGCTTGTGCCTTGGCTAGGATTTGTGGTTTAAGCACTAAGGCAGCTTAATTTCTTATGGATTTATAGGGTGTGTAGGGCTTGTGTTTTTGTTTTCAGAGTATGAATAGTATGGGGTGGAGTTCCTGGGCTCGACGATTTCTGTCGGTGTCTAAGAGTTGTTTTTTGATTATGGTGTAATTTAGGGACCATTTTTGGATGTGCATTTTTGCATGCTTGCGGCTTCACGACCCCAAATTTTCACCCGAAACGCGGAACCTGAAGTCTGTGAGTTACCAGGACATGGGGCCTGAAACGGTTTTCAGCCTCAACTTAAACCCCTACAGCCCCTAAATCCGTAAACCACAGGCCCTGAACCCTAAACCATAAGGCCCTAAAGCTGTAAAGCTCCATGAATCCGGATAGAAACCCACGAAACCCGGTAGAGCCAGGTACAACACACTGTCTGAGACTCTAAAACCCCCCGATGGCTCTGTCAGGTCAAGGTCAGCGAAGGCCCTACACCCTAAATCCTAAACCCTGAGTGTGGCTTCTTTGCAGGGCTGTATAGTTTTAGGTGCTGCCTTCGCAAGTAGCCAGATGGTTACCCTGTCCCAAACCCTAAACCCTAAACCCTAAACCCCTAAACCCCTAAACCCCTAAACTCTAAACCCTAAACCCTAAACCCCTAAACCCCTAAACCCTAAACCCTAAACTCTAAACCCTAAACCCTAAACCCTAAACCGATGGCTCCGTCAGGTCACCGAAGGTGCGAACCAAGACAACGCCGCTCGGCTTTCTGACGTTTCCCGAGACTTTAGAGTTGAGGCGTTTGCGGGGGAAGGCCCGGGCTTTGGGGTGCAAAGTTGAGGGTTTAGGGTTTAGGGTTTACAGTTCAGGTTTAGGGTTTAGGGTTTACGGTTCAGGGTCCAGGGACGGTTTTAGGCTTCCGGAAGACTTTCGGACTGCGATTCTCCAAATTTGAAGGCTCATTTCAGGGCTTGGGGCGCTAGAGTTTCGGGTGTTAATGAGGGTTGCAGTGCAGGTCGGGCTTAAGCAAGCAGGACAGGATTGCGGCATGTCGTTTAGCTAGGTTTAGGTTAACCCTAAGGGTCCAAGTACCCAATTATCATATACTCTCCAAAATAGTAGCCTACAAAACTACTATCCTAAACCCAAATACCTAATTATTGGATCCTTTGGACCCTTAGGGTAAGGGGCTGAGTGAGGGTTCAGGAGTCCACACCTTCTCTGTGGTTTCTGGTTGTTGCGAATGCCGCTGTAAACCCCACACCCAACCTTACACGAAGGGACGCTTTTGGGCAACCCTCAATGCTAAACCCAGTAGGCCCTAAACCCTAAACCCCATAAGCCCGCAGCCCTAAACCCTGAACCCTAAACCCTACAAGCCCGAAGCCCCTAAACCCCACAAGCTCGAAGCCCTAAACCCTGAGCCCCACATGCTCGAAGCCCCAGGTCATCGTCGTCCGCGCTGCGCGCGCCGCGAAGCTCGGGGCGCGCGCGGGAAGGCTCAGTCGAGCCGGAGCCCTGGTGTTGGTTTGTTCAGGGTTTAGGGGCTTAGGGTTTGGGTTTAGGACTTTAGGACTACTACTACTACTACTACTACTGCTGCTACTGCTACTACTACTAGGTCCTTATTACGGGCATCAAGGCCCCCTACCCCCACTCTTTACCCCAGGCCCTGCCCTGGCTAGCTCCGCCAAGCCTGTGGACGGATGAGTATATGTAGTAATTGCATCCCGCATGGTCCGCATGGTCCCTGTAGGGTTATGCTGTAGTTATATTCTACTGGAACACACCTCCCCGAGGACTGTGTAGTTATTAAGGCCGGATATTGATATTGCACCCCAACCTCCTGACTTCCAGGCAGTGAAGCTGCTGAAGATGTTGCCGGGGATGTCGACCAAGGAGGCGTGACCAAAGCGCCGAGGGTTTCGGGATCCCCGGTTCTGGTGCTGGGTTTCAAGTTTGGAGAGTTTGTTTTCTAAGTAGGGTTGTGGTTTAAGATGTTGTATGTTCGGGTTCTGAGGAGTCCTTGTTGTAAGACTTCGGGTCCAGTGCGGTTAGGGCCTCACAGACGCTTTTATGACTTTAAATCGACTTATATAGGGTCCTCGACAAGTTTAAGAAGTACCTATACTATTTTGTGGGTTCCTTACTATAACTGTAGTATGATGGGCCCCAAAACCCTATTCTAATTAGCAAGGCCCCCATTTTCGCGTCACGCCGATCCCACCAGCCCACTGAAGGCCTGTAAACCCAAGTCTGGGAGTTTCCGAAAATAGGGGACCCAAACATAGTACCCTAAATAATAGGATCCTTATTATTAAGGGCCCCAAAATAAGGTACCCCCAATTTTCGGAAATAAGTGAAGGCACTGCAGGTGTGGTAGCCCGGCAGTGTGCAACAAGAACCTATCGGATGACCCAAAACCCGAAGAACAAAGACTGCGCTAAGCCCTGACGTTTGAATTACCAGACATGAATGCCCCAGGCCTGAAGACCTTCGTGCCAAAACTTCAAACCGAAGCTGCAAAATTGAAACCCCATTATCGAGCCCCGTAGCGGAGCCATTAAAGGCACCCTTTCGAGTAACGCTACGACCCTAAACCCTAAGCCCTACGCTGAGCCTCACGTTGGCGAGGACGCTTCCAAAGTCCGGCTCGGATCTCAGTTGCCCCTGCTCTGTCTGAATCGAAATTTCCGGGCTGTTTAGGGTTTAGTGGGTTTAGATGGGTTTGGATATCGGTGCTTGAACAATCAAACTGCGACATGTGTGGGGGATCTTATAGGTGTTGTGATTCTAGAGGCTATGAGGGGAAATTTCTACTCAGAATAGTTCAGACCTCTCCACTTTATTGTCGGGTCTTCATAATATGTGCGTATACCAAGGTTAGAAATTTGGAACCCCGGCAAAACTGAGGTTGTGGCCCTCAGCCCAAAACTAAAACGGAAGGGTTGAACACTGTCAGAGCTGCGCGATTTTCTGGCTGAGAGGGTTCCCATCATTCTGTTCCCGACGCCCGAGTGTAGGGGCCTTTAATACTATTCACTATTCCTGCGGGTTCTTATGAACCAGTATATTATAGAATACCCGTTAACCCTACCCTATCTTAAAGTCTTCTCGGTGCAAGTTGAGGTTATACGGAAGCTAGCGAGGCAGGTGGATGAACGTACGTACCACCTGCTTCCCAACTAGTTGAAGAATCGGCGGACCTGGTGACTTCATGATGAAGGTTCACATACTTGAACCACTTTAAGCTTTTATTCAGGGTTCCAGAGTTTCGGCTCCAGGGTTCGGGGTGTGGGCTCAGGGCACTTCCTTCTCCAAGGCACAAAAACTCAGTTGCTCTGCTTTTGTAGGTCCATTTGATATCCGGAGATGTTTGAAGGTTGAGGGCTTCGCGTCTTGCATTTGGGCTGTCGTTGCGGAGTGTAAGATAGCACATCGAGCATGCGCGGAGTTCTTACGCCCGGAATAGTAGTAGAAGCAGTGCTCCTGCATTGCCTAAGCCCTAAACAGTACAACCGCGTAATGCCCTGTGAGATCTGCGCCCAGGATTGCACGAGTGATTTCGAACCAGCTCAACACAGCCAGGGCCCGAATCAAGAGCCGTCGTGTCCGGCATTTAGAGTTGAGTTTATGGTTTAGGGTTTCCAGGGTTTGGGGTCTCTGCACGCCCACAGAAATCTGGCTTTGGGCCTGAATCATAGGCAACTTACCTGGTGAAGGACTTATCTATAGAGGCAGGCTTTGTCGAGTTCTATACAGTAGAAGCCAGAAAGTTGGAACATCATTAGCCTCATGCCCTTAAAGTAAAGTATAGGCAATCCCAGCATGAATCACCCTAAATCTCTATTCCAACTTTCTGGGGTTCACTATAAGGCGTACTAGAAGCTACAAGGGTTTGGGCCCTCACCTGCAGGAAGCCCCTGCCTGAGATAATGCCCCGAATTACGATCTGCGAGGTGCCGAAGTGGCGAGGGAAGGGGGTGGGTTTAGGGTTTAGGGATTTTCCAAGGCATTTAGGGTTTGGGGTTTGGGGAGTGCGGTGAAGGAATCTGCGCTTCATTCGCAACTTTATTGATTCCATAATTCTGCTCCCTAACCTGTAAAGTTCTTACTACTCTTCTTAATTATGATTTTTGCTGATTATTGTTATTACCATCATTCGGAATTGCAGAATCCATCGAGCTGTGGAAAAGTCAAGTCGATGGATTTGAGGCGGCCAGGGGAAAGTGAAGGGATGATCACATCCAGCAAGCTTGCCTCCACTTCGTTCGATGTGAAGTGACCTGAGGAGGACTTCAACAGGCCGAACAAAATCATTTGAGCCCTAACCCTAAGCCGATCTGGGCTGTAGGTTGGGGTTTAGGGTTCAAGGTAGCTGCAATGTCAAGACAGAATAAAGCTCGTTGTTGTCCCGTTCTGTTCGACCTGAGATGCCTATACCCCTTACCCCTAAAGCATGAAATCAAGCCACTTTGTAAGTTTGTGTCAGCAAAGAATAAGAGGTCTGACAAACTAATAACTCTGCCGTTCATCGTGCCTGTTTCGTTGCAGCCTCATGTACCCCAAAACCACAGCGAAGTTTCGGGGGCCAGCACAATCCAGCTGACCGTTTGAAGCCCTTGGCACAGCCTTTGAGACCTAATGTGATATTGCAGGAGCCTATAAGCAACCCTGCAACAGCCTATAGACAAAGCTTTAAAGAACCCTATTCCAATGTCTAGGCCCCTTTTTGGCAGACCTTAGCTCAGGTTCTTTCGACCAGAGTCGCCTTTTTGACCATTTGCGTCGCTCTCTCAGTGTGCAGGGTGGGTTCTGTAAGGGTTATCGTATGGGTTACTTCGGTCTTCTCACACAAGCCCTCAGGCCCCACACGCC
The DNA here is from genome assembly GCA_003297005.1 of Symbiodinium sp. clade A Y106. Taxonomy (NCBI): domain Eukaryota; class Dinophyceae; order Suessiales; family Symbiodiniaceae; genus Symbiodinium; species Symbiodinium sp. clade A. Next base: position 37,717 of record BGNK01004694.1, on the reverse strand, counting down.
TTAGTGTTGACAATATGGGCTGAGCAGTTGGGGTTTCGGAACCCTATAAACCCTAAACCGACTTGCTGAAAGGGGTTTCAGAGGATTTTCAGGATTCAAGCCCCTGAAGCCCTAAACCCTAAACCCTAAAGCCCACAGCCCCGGAAGATCCCTTATGGGATCCCTTAAACGGAACCCGAACTGGACTCATCGCTTCCTTCCTCAATGCCAAGCTCCTGGATCTTCAGCCCAAATCTTTCAACAAATCGGCTATGAGTCCCTGTGCAAAAGAAACCCGAAAGCCTAAGCCCTGAACCCGGAAACCCTAAACCCTCGACCCCAAACCCCAAACCCCAAACCTCCCCGAACCGGAACCCCAAACGAAACCCTGGAGTTGACATCCTGAACCCTAAAGCCGGCCAGTGTGTCAGTGTTGATGTTTAGGCTCTGAAATTCACGGCTTCTCTCAGAAGGGCATGGGGTTTAGGGATTAGGGTTTACGGATTAGGCTTCAGGGTGTAGGGTTTAGGGTTTAGGGTTTACGGCTTAGGCTTCAGGGTGTAGGGTTTAAGGTTGAGGATTCGAGTTTAGGGTTTGGGGTTGAGGGTTTGGCAATTGCCCTACTGCCCTGAAGACTGCTTAAAGCTTTAAAGAAGCTACGATCGCATGGCTTGTGATCAAAGGCATATGGGTAGTTGTAAAAATTAAGGTCCCTTTTTGGGTACCCGAAGTAATAGGTGCCGTATTATAAATACTGTTGATGGACGAAATCCTGCATGACCCTAAGGACTCTAAACTATGGGAATTATGATATATTCCTTATAATGGGTAATGCAGGATTTTGTCCATCAGCCGTATGGATCCCAAAAAAAGGGACCACAATTTTGACAACCACCCCATATGGTTTAGTGTGCACGTGTTTCGCCTCGTGGGGGGGCTCAGGGTTTTTTGCTTAGTAGCTGTGTGGATATACACTTTACACTTTTTGGGATGATAGTACCCACTATAAAACTGAAAGTGTCTACTTTTTGGGGGGTCTTATGAACTCAGCAACTAAGTTTAGTGTGCACGAGTTTCGACTCTAGGGGTTCAGGGTTTTTTGAACTTGGCAGGTTCCGTTTTCGAGTCTTGGGCTGAGGCTTTAGGGTTTAAAATTAGGGGCAGGGGCCGTGATCAAGAGAATTACAAGTCCAACAGGGCTTGGGGTATACTATACTATACTACTAGTATCCCAAGGAATCCGGTATTCGAAGATTCTGTCAGACTATCAGTGCCATGATAGGTGGTGGTTGTCCTGCCGCTCTTCCAGATCTGGCAGTATCCGGAGATTGACGATTCCATGGGTGCCTCACTGAGATTCCAACACGCAACTCGTGAAGTCTTTAGACTTTAGTATTAAACCCTAAAACCCCCAACCCTATGTATGAAACCTAAAACCCCCAACCCTATGTATTAAACCCTAAAAACCCCCAACCCCACGTATTAAACCCTAAAAACCCCCAACCCTATGTATTAAACCCTAAAACCCCCAACCCCATGTATTCCCCCAGCCCTATGTATTAAACCCCAACAACCCCAACCCCATGTATTCAACCCTAAACCCCCAACCCTATGTATTAAACCCTAAAACCCCCAACCCCACGTATTAAACCCTAAACCCCCAACCCTATGTATTAAACCCTAAAATCCCCAACCCCACGTATTAAACCCTAAACCCCCAACCCTATGTATTAAACCCTAAAATCCCCAACCCCATGTATTAAACCCTAAACCCCCAACCCTATGTATTAAACCCTAAAACCCCCAACCCCATGTATTCAACCCTAAACCCCCAACCCTATGTATTAACCCCTAAAAACCCCCAACCCCATGTATGAAACCCTAAACCCCCCAACCCCATGTATTCAACCCTAAACCCCCAACCCTATGTATTAAACCCTAAAAACTCCCAACCCCATGTATTAAACCCTAAAACCCCCAACCCCATGTATTGAACCCTAAACCCCCAACCCTATGTATTAAACCCCAAAAACCCCCAACCCCATGTATTAACCCCTAAACCCCCAACCCTATTGCAAGCACCTTAGGTCCTAAACCGATTCCCGAAACCCGATTCTGGATGCATTCAGCGATGAGTCCACGAAGCCCCACGAAAGCCTCTGAACTTCTGGATGCGAGAAGCCCGAAACTCTAAACCCTGAACCCTTAGTCCATACACCTGAGCTTCAGTCCACGCTCGTGTGTTGGGATCTTGGGATTCTGCATTGGAGGCGGGTTTTGGGACTTTGACCCTCACACCCTAAACCCAAAACGCTGAAGCCAAAGTGAAAGACCAACATGCCAACACCTGAAAAAGAGGGGCCCCCGCAATGCACAAGCATAGGTGTGCATTTTTCCAGAGCCCAGAGCCTTCTTTGAGTTGAGTCCCGCTATTAGTAGACAATGATGCTCGAATCATAAACTCCAAACCCCAAACCCTATGCTTCCAAGCGATCCTAACCCTAATACACCAACTTCGTATCGAATGTAGAACCCTCATAGAACCCTTATAGAACGAACGTAGAGCCCTCATAGCACCAATGTAGAGACCTTGTAGAACTCTCTCAGGGGCCTGACCCTTGCAGAACTCACGTAGGAGCCCGTGTAGAATCTCATAAAAACCCTAATGTAGGAGCCTGATTCAGAAACCCAGGGTCTTTATTAGGGTTCTTCATATGAACCCTATTACTTTGGGGTTTTTGGGCCAGGGTTTCTTAATCAGGTTCCTACATTAGAGTGCACCCTGAAGAGAACAGAACCAACCATGAACCGGTCGTGGACCTTTATAGAAACCTTAAAGGAACCCTTGCAAGAACCCGTATGGGAAAAAGCCTTCAAGAAGAAAGACACCTTTTAAGGAATCGATACAGAACGCTTCTATTGAATGAACCCTGATAGGAATCCTTTGATGGGAATTCGCAAAGAACGCCTTCAAGGACTCGTGATAGAACCCGCAAAGGACCCCCCGCAACCCGAGGCACGTGGGCCGAGCTCCTGAACCGCGATGCCAATCAGTATCAAAAGGTCGGCTTCATAGTTTTGGGGTTTAGGGTTTAGGGTTTAGGGTTTAGGGTCGTGAGAGGCTTCTTTTCCTACGGGTTCTCTAGGCCTTGTACAAGGTTCGTGGCAGAAGGGTGTTTAAGTATGACGTTTTGTGCGGTAGATGTTTGCGGGTCGTGAGTTTAGCAATAATCTTAGTAGCTGAGTGGATACACCTTAACACTTTTTGGGATAATATTACCCACTATGAAACTGAAGGTGTACACTTTTGGGGGGCTTATGAACTCAGCAACTAAGTAATGTTTCCGACCTCTTGCGCTTCAGGCCTATCAGGCGGGCAATGTGACGGAGATGCAGGCGAATCCTTCCTGATTCTCTTAGGGGTTTAGGGCTTTGGGGGTTTGGGGGTTTAGGGTTGTAGCGGTTTAGGGTTTAGGGTTTAGGGGAGTCTCTTAGGTGGCGGAAAATTTGCTTGGCATTCCCGGAGCTGCTTGCGAAGTGATCTCAGTGCATGTCCAGCAAACTCCCACCCTAAACCCTGAGCCCTATACCCTAAGCCCTGAACTCGAAACCCTTCTGCGGAGAAAGGGGGGACTAGTGCACTTAAAAAAAGAACTCGAAACCCTACACCCTGGACCTTGAACAGTGAGCCCTAGTTTGAAATGACGAGATCGGGATGAGGACCGAGTCGTCCAAGCGTTCACGGCAGCTACCTTTGTGGGAATGTAGATCGTCAGAAGGGGTACTCGCGACAAACGACGTGTTATGGATTTAGGTGTGTAGAGGGCTTCTGGTTCGTGAGGCTCTAGACGTAAGATCCACTGACAGTCCCTTGTGGTTACACTATGCAGTAGAAGCCAGAAAGTTGGAACATCATTATCCTCATGCCCTTAAGGTAAAGTATAAGGGATCCTAGCCCTAATCCTCCTAAAGCCATGTTCCAACTTTCTGGGGTTCACTATAATTTTTCCCCCAAACCCTATGTTCAGCCCTCGACCCGAAACCTTACGAGCCACCCGGAAACCCCCAAACTCTGCGCAACCTAAACCCCCAAACCTCAAACCCCTCCCTATGGGAAGCAGAAAGAGACTAAACCCTGCAAAACCTCTAAAGAACCTGATTACTCCCTGGTCCTTAGCAGGGAATGGGGGAATGGATTATGGAGGCTATCATTGCGGATTTGTATAGGGACTACTATAGGGATCCATTCCCCCATTCCCTATTAAGAACCAGACAGTAATAATTAGAATCGGGTTCCTTTAAACGGTTCTTGAAGGGCTACGGGCTACTGTAACGGATCCATAAGGGTACTACAATATAAGGGGCCTTAATCGATCATTAAGGCCAGTATAGTAAGCAGAAAGGGACTTTAAGACAGCTCTGCCAGTTGACCTCCGCGGCGCTTCAAGCGGAAGTCACCGTCCTGGCTGTGCCGTTTAGGGTGTTGATTATGATTGTGATTATGACTGTTATGATGGTGATGATGAAGATGATGATGATGAATTCTGTTATTACAGATCTCTCTATCATTATGAATACCTATCATTACGTGCTATTGTGAGTTTATGTCAATAATATTCGCTTCGTTGGTAGTAGTATCAGCAGCAGGAGTGGGACTGGGAGTAGGAGTGGGAGCGGGGATGGGAGTGGTGCTGCCGGTGGTCGTACACTAATGATGTCATTATTGTTGCAGCGGTAGCGATTTTGGTTACTGTGTATATTATTCAGGTTCCATTGGCCGAGGGTTTTTGGAGTGTTGAGGTTCAGGGCTTAACTCCAAATGGCGTTCGTTTTGACAGTGCACTGGTCCAGTTTCGGAGCTGCTTGGCTTGGTGTTTTTACGCAGGATTCTGAGGGCGTCTTGTGGTGAAACGGCGTGGAGCCTTGCCAGGACTTCTGTCTCAAGGGCTTTCGACTAAGCTGGACACTTACGTGCCATTGAGCCCTAAGCCCGATTTCCCAAGAAGCCCTACTCCCTGGTACTTAACAGGGATTGGGGGAATGGATTATGGAGGCTATCAGTGGGGAGTATACAGGGATTACTATAGGATCCATTCCCCCATTCCCTACTGAGAACCAGACAGTAAACCCCAATCACCCCAACACCCAGAAACCCAAATCTGGCTGGCATTTGCATGGAATCGATCTTTTTCCTTCTGACGGCCCTGGAATGAACAGGCAGGATCAAACCAGTTTTCGACGCGCTTTGGGTTGGATGACATAGAGAGGTTCAATACAGTAGTAAGAATTGTCCGTTATCATGCCTCTATACAGTAGAAGCCAGAAAGTTGGAACATCATTAGCCTCATGCCCTTAAAGTAAAGTATAGGCAATCCCAGCATGAATCATCCTAAATCTAAGTTCCAACTTTCTGGGATTCACTATATATCTTCTAGAGTACGCCCCAAACCCTAAACCCTAAACCCTAAATCTATGTTCCAACTTTCTGGGGTTCACTATACAACTATCAGATAGTCCAGCACCACCAAAGCCCTGGTCCAGGATTTTCAGGCCCCTGTGTGTTCTTAGGTATCCCGTCTTCGTCTCTACTCCTTGTTTACTCTGAAGCTCCCCCAACCATCCCAAGTCCTAATCCCAAAACTCTCAAGCCTCCCAGTCCCTGAAACCCTAAACCCTAAACCCTAAACCCTAAACAGTGTAAGCGCATGGCAGAATGAAGCCCTGTTCTGCTGGGTGGCGCCACTGCTTGAAACAGGTATCGCTTTACGCCCGGCATTCGAACTTCGGTGTACCTCCAGCCTAGACCCTGGACCCTACTAAAGCCAGCCTTATAAGCCCTAAAACCTGAGCCGCAAACCCTGAACCCCTCTCAACACAACACAAACCCCCTAAACCCGAAACCCTAAACCCCCCTAAACCCTAAACCCCTAAAGCCCTAAACCCTAAACCCCCCTAAACCCTAAACCCCTAAAGCCCTAAACCCTAAACCCCAAGCCCTGCACTCTGCACCCAGGTGGTGCGGCTAGGAGACTCCTACGACACGTTCAAGTACGGCCGCTTTCCCGGTGCTGAGCGCTCCGGGGGTTCAGGGTTTAGGGTTTAGCGTTTGGGCTTAGGGTTTTAATAGGGTTTCGGGTTCAGGGTTTGGGTATAGGGTTTAGGGTTTAGGGTTTAGGGTTAAATGACCGGAAGTAGCCGAGGTTGCTCGTGATACTGGGTGCTTGAGTTGTGGTTCTTACCATGCCGCTGCTGCCGCTGCTCTTCTTCCTTTCTGGAGGTGAAGGTTACCGGCTTTTGCGTTAGGTGCTGCAAGCAAATGAGCCTAAACCTTAACATCCGCATGAGCCTTAATAACTAATAAGGTACTGTCGCCAAGACGAGGTGAACCCCAACTTCCAATACCCCAAAACTCTACCTTTCTTTAACTAGGTGCCCCAGTAGTACCCTTTTACCCTTTTTCTTTTTGGGTTCCCTTCTTAAAACCGAATAGTAGGAAAAAGGGCACCCTTATTATTAAGGGGCCACTGGGGAACCTAGTTAAGCACCTCAAGCAGAAATCAGGGTTCTGAAAGCTCAGCTCCTTTCTCGGAGGATCCGGGTCTTGACGGGCCTACATATGGGTGAGCCCTAAGCCTTCAGCCGCCGCAAACCCTTAAACTATGAACCCTAAGCTCATCGTTGGAAATTCCCAAATCATCCGAACACACCACGAATCGCCAAACTGGCAAGCAGTGAAATTTGTACCCCCCAGGCCCCTGTAGAACATGAAGTCCAGACAGCCCTAAGCCCGAAAAGTGCACAGCTACCTGTACCAAATCCGGGACACCCTAAACCCTAAACCCTAAGCCCTAACCGAAAGCCCCGGAGCTTCCTCACTCCAAACAGCCTAGGTGCCCCAGTAGTACCCTTTTACCCTTTTTCTTTTTGGGTTCCCTTATTAAAACCGAATAGTAAGAAAAAGGGCACCCTTATTATTAAGGGGCTACTGGGGAACCTAGCAGCCAAGAGCCTGAGGAAAGCCTGAGGATGAAAGCCTGCAAAGCTTCGCAGGCTTCTATACATCCCAACCCAGAGACTCCAATACCCCTTAATTAGGCAAAGATTAGGGATCTTACTATAATTTATATTCCTTAATGAAGGGGTATTGGAGTCTCTGGGAATGAAGCCTTATTCATAGAATCCCCACATCAGCTCTATGTAACTCTAGAGCCCTAGAAAACCACATTACAAGAACTGCACCACAACCCAAGCCCTCCAAATATTAGCACTATAAAGCCTACAGAAATCTATGAAACCTCATGAACAGGCACCTGTTGCAATTTTCAAGGCCTCTATATTCCACCCTGTAAAGCCCCAAACCTCTGCCTCTTATGGGAGAAATATCAAGGTCCCTTCCACGTCTGCTACGGAGATCTCAGCTGGGGGGCCGAAGTTCTGTGGGATTTGAGGATTTTCGGCCTCAAGTTGCTTCTAGGGTACCGTTTCCGGTGGTCCACTGAACTTGCTGATGCGCAGGGGAATCTCCCAGTGCAACAGCGGTCTTCGCGACTTGCGGAGAGAACTGGCAGTCTCTTCGTGTCTTCCCCAAACCCTAATCCCGGGGTTTAAGGCTTAGGGTGTGTGTCCCAGAGACTCCAATATCCCTTAATTAAGGAATATACCTTAAATTATAGCAGGATCCCTAATATGATTTAAGGTATATTCCAAAAATTAAGGGATATTGGAGTCTCTGGGGTCGAGGTTTTATTTGGCAAGGGTTCCTGGTCATGTAGGGCCTCGGGACTGGCTTTTGGGGTTTCGAGTCGAAGGGTTAGAGCTTGTTGTAGTAGCATATTAGCATAATCTAGGGGCCTTAATAATTCCCGGTTGTACTATTTTGGGGGTTCCTTGTTATTATTACAGTATACTTTGAATGGGCCCCCAAAACCTGTATGATCTCGATCCCGAACGTCGACATCCCATAAGGACCCTTAGGGGGGGAAGGGGGTAGGGGGCCTTAATACCTATAATGAGGACTTAATAAGGCCTATTGAAGGAAGTATAGTCCCGTACCCCCCTCCCCCCTACCCCCCCCCTAGGGGGGCCTATGAACATCCCGAAGAGCCGAGAGACCTCAAGTGAGGTTCAAGCGGATTCTCTTGCGCGTACGATGTGCTGCATCTTTGCGGCAATGCGTGTACTAGGTAGTCTAGGACCTAGAGTAGGCCCTTATTATTCCCTTGTTTTTTGGCTTCAGGTTCCCTTATCAGCCCCGAACAAACAAGAAAGGGACTAAACGATTTAGGGTTTAGGGTCTTGGGGTTTAGGGGTTTAGGGTCCAGGGGTTCAGGATTTAGGCGTTTATGGGCCCCTAGTACGAGCCCTTAACCCTGGGATCCTGATATATCTAGTATATACTCCATATATATATATATACACACCCTTAAGGATCCCTAGAATCCACATTGGATTTGGGGCCCATTTGTCTAACCTCAGACTTACAGCCCATGACAGTAACTACATGGATTGCTGTTTATGCTGGCAGCACCGTTAGTGTAGTGGAGTGTGACCGCGCTGAAACATCTGCAGCCCTAAGCCCCGAACCCGGAACCCGAACCCTAGAACCTAAACCCACTCTGAGCATTGAGACCTGAACCCAGTACCCAGAACCCTGAGAACCCGAAGCCCCAAACCATGAACACTAAATACAAACGCTCGGGACATTGAAGGGCTTTGGGCTCGAAAGGGGCTTGTTTCAAAGGGTTCCTGCGGAGGGTTTGGCTTGGCGTCGGTTTCAAGGTTCTTGGCGTGTTTGTTCTCAGATCTCTGGCTGTAGCCGTAAGCTTGCAAGGCTTTTGCCTCAAGAATGTTTCGATTCCCTGAGCCCTAAACCTAAACACTAATCCTTGAAGCCTTAACCCTAAGCCGGGGGTATCCCAGAGACTCCAATATCCTACTATAAATTTAAGGAATATTCCTTAATTAAGGGATATTGGAGTCTCCGGGATAGCCTTCAAAATAATAGGTTGAAGTGTGGTCCACAGGTCACAGGTGTGGTTTGGAAGATGCCGGCTGTACGATTCTAGGTTTACTTCAACCGTAAAACCCTAAACTAAGCCCCAAAAGCCCTACGCCCTAACAGTATAGGGTGTGGGATGAGGATTTGTCCTTACAACCTGAGGGCCTGAAGTCCTAACCCCACGATCCTTAACCCCACATGGAACCCACATAGAGCCCTTATGGAGCACTTGGCATTCCAAAGCCCTTATAGCACCGTAACCCTGAACCCTTGAACCGAGAAACGCCAATCCGAATCCGTCTGAGGAGGCTGAACCTCACCAGCAAGTTTTCGATGCACGGGCCTGACGAGGTTTTGGGGTTTAGGGTCTAGGGCTTTGGGTTAAATAAAGGTTAAAGGTTTCAGGATTTGTTCCCTAGCGTCTCTGGTAGAGTTAGAAAGGGCTTCTGACCGTTTTACAATGACGGTTCAGACGGGTTGTTATAAGAACCCTAAACCTTAAACTCCTAAACCCTAAACCTTAAATCCTAAACCCTAAAGAGGGTAGGGTTGTTATAAGAACCCTTACTAAACCTTAAACTCCTAAACCCTAAACCGGGTGCGTAATCTTTTTCCGATTTAGGCTTTTCCAGTTTGGGGTTTAGCGGTTCAGATTCAGGTTTCCGCAGTTCCCATCTTCGCGGTCTTCTCCTGGGTCACGAATCTGTAGGGTTTAGGGTTTAGGGCACGAATATAGTATTCAAGCTACAGGTTTTGGTCTCTATTTAAAGGGATGTGAAATGAGGGTTTCGTAGGGTTTGATGGTTTATGGGGCTGGGGGGGTCTTGAGGGGTCCGGGTTGTATCTTGTGAGAGTTTGGGTCTGTCAAGGTTTAGGGTTTTGAGGCTTTCGCGTTTCAGGAACTCAACAGGCAAGGTTATTGGAAGTTGCTAGGTTTTTATCATGGTCGGAGTACCTTCGGATGCTGTTCGGCTGTTCTCATTCAGCCTAAGGCCATTGACGTAGGGTTGATGGTTGTTCATAGGTTTCAGTGTCTAGGGTCCTGTCTGCCTATAGCCCCCAGCCCTACCTTTGTGGCCGTTACATGCACGGTATTACCACCTGATATTTAGCCGTATCTTGGATCCAGAGCTTTCCCTGAGTAGTAAGCTGGAATCTACAGTGCTTGGGACCTTGGGGCTCTCCTGCGGAGTTATCTTTCATGCGTAGGTTTTGTCTCTGGGTCTAGGGGGCTTGCAGACTTATAGTTGAACATATCATTCTCCTCCTCTCAGCGAAGTAACCACAGGCTTAAGTGACAGTGATCAGTAGTCGATAGTGGCCCTTCTAGTTTAGTGAGCAACAGCCAACAGTTGAGTAACAGCACGAGCATCACATGATAGCAGAATAAATTTCGAGACAGCAACATGTGCCACCTGCAGCCAGACGTGCAAGAGCCAGAGCTTCAGCGCCGAGTTTGAGGCTATCAGTGTCTCGTCAGAGGCCGTGTACTACAACAATATTGTAGGCCCCTTAACCTTGGGGTCAGCGCCCCTTTTCGGGGAACAGAGGGAATCCGTATAGCAACCTCTGACCGCTTCGGCCGGGGCCGAGGCGAATTAATGAGGCCCTACATTAAACCATAAACCTTAATTGCGAAGCCCTGAATCGTGTTTCTTCAAGCACTCTAAACCCTAAACCCTAAACCCTCAACCCCTAAACCCTAAACCCTAAAGCCCTAAACCCCTAAAGCCCTAAGCACTCAGGCCCGAACGGCGCTCCTCCATCCGACAGTTCTCCCAGGCGCTGAGAGACTTTGGGTTCAGGGTTGAGGGTTTAGGGCTTAGGGTTTAGGGTTTCCTGATATTTAGGGTTTAGGCTTCAGGCTATTGATATTTAGGCTTCCGGGTTTAAGAGGGTTTAGGGTTTAGGGTTCAGGCTATTGATATTTGGGCTTTAGGGTTGAAGTTCTTGACATTCAGGATTTAGGGTTCCGAGGTTTAGGGTTACGGAACATGTACTTTGAGGTACATAGCGGGAATCTATGGTAAAGAATTGCGGTTCGAGGCCTTGGCATCCAGGATTGGGGTGCATGTTCAGGTTCAATTCGCCGGGGGTCGCGATTCAGGCGTGCAGTAGGGTCTCAGGGTTTCGGAAGGTGGTCTATAGCCTAGAAGTAGAGTAGGTACCCTTTAACCTTTTTGGGGTAGTATAATTCCTATATAATTGTTGCATTATGAAAAGGTTAACCTTGAGTTCCCCATGATACCCGACAAGTAGGATAGTGTTTAGGTTGTAGGATTTGGGTTGCTTAGGATTAAGCAGGTTAAGGGTCTATAGGTTTTGGCGTTAATCAGACTGCACCCATGCTTGTCCTTCGGGAGTGTTCTCTTCGGATGTTCGATGCTTCGGATGCTTCATGTTTGCTGCATCACCCAACCCCCTAAACCCTAAACCCTAAATCCCAGATACAGGTCTGGGCTTTTGTGATAGAGGCCTGGATATTTAGCAATGGAACTCCTCAGGGTTCCCCGACCCGAAATGCTTTCGGGTTTGGGTTTTGGGGGTTTTGGGGTTTAGGGTTTAGGGTTTAGGGTTTAGCTTAGATAGTGAACGGGGGAACTTTAAACTTTTTGGCCTTATATATTAGCTCTATCTTAGAAAGTTTGAACTTTTTGGGGCCCGGTTGTTGAAGAAGAGAGAAAGTGTAGTATGATACACTGCCAAACCCTATTCTCATAACTCTTCCGATATCAAAGCCGTGGCACTCCATCTCTCCTGAACCCGAGCATGGGATAAGATAAGCCCTTAAACACACCCCAACCGCCAAAAAAACCGCCTTCCACTGAATGCCCCTATACCCAAAGTCCTTGAAGCCCAAGCCACGAACCGTTAAATCTAAGAATCACCAAGCTCTCAAACCCCAAACCTCCCACCTCCCAACCCCTCACATGCTTAAACAGCCCAAGCTGCAATCAGGCGCGGATCCAACTCTCATTCAACCTTGTGGCGCCCAAACAGGAGGACGCCAACGCAAACTCGCGTGCTTAGGGTTCTGGGTTGAGGGTTTAGGATGTTCGGTTTGATGGTCGGGCTTTTGTGGGCATGGAATCTTGGGGTTGCGTGTTTGGCGGGTTTAGGGTTTATGGTCCACGTCCCAGAATTATGTTGTGGGGCATGTTGAGAAGCAGCATTTCAGCATGTGAGCAGTGTTGATACAAACGGATGTTTGTGGTTTGGGGTTTTGGGTTTGGGGCTTAGGGTTCAGGAGTGTCTTCTGCTCCCAAACCCTAAACCCTAAACCCTAAACCCCCAAACAGCATGCTTCCCTCGATAATCGGGAGGCTTGGGTTCAAAAGGGGACACGGAGCCCGTGCTTTGCAAAACCCTCCGTTCGATAGGGCCCCAAAAAAGCACATAAGCAAAAATTAGGCTAGGGATATCCCATATAAACCCCCTTATAAAGAAGCCCAATAAGGTAGGGATATCCCCATAAAATGCTTATGCTTATGTGCTTTTTGGGTCCCTTATTCGAGCTTGTTGCCGTTGCACGGCAGACGGCCGGGCGATTTTGTTTCAACATTCAGCACGAGGAAAGTGCACAGTTTTGCTCTTTAGGGTTGCCAGTTTGAAGACATCCCAGTTAGGGCTTTACAGCAACTCTAAACAGGCGATTCGCACATGCGGGGTCTGCGTACAGGGAGTCCGTATGTAAAATGGAGTGTATAAGAGGCATAAGAGTTCCTTGTTTATGCTCGGAAAACCCTGGAGCCAATGAAGGAGAGTGCGGCGGGAATGGGCTTGCTATGTTTCGTGGTCGGGCCCCTAGCTGACTGCTCCGTGCATGATGATTTTGGCACCAGATGTGTATCAAACCGCCTTAGGGCTTCTCTATTTGCTGCTGCATGTGATGCATAGATCACGAGCATTCTCGTTGTGTAGTGACAGACTCCCCATTTGATACTCGCTCCATCTCATATCTCACAGCCGAACGAAGATTTCCTGGAAGCCAGGATGATAATCGGCGCGAGACTACGGCTGTTCTCGGCCATGAGCTCCACTTCTAAACCCTGGTCCAAAACCCTAACCTCCGAACCCAACATCGCAAAAAAAAATGAACCCAACATCGCAAACCATACAAACCCGAAGCTAAAGCCCAGTCCGTTGTTCGATCAGGTTGTAGTGATGTGCGTCTTCGGCCTTCTTATGAGCCAGAGCATCAGTCAAGTTGCTTTGCTGCCGCCGGTGCCTCAAAACATTCCGTGTTAAGACTCGGCCACATCTCGCCCAACACTCTTGTTTCGTTTGCATGGTTGAGTTGTAGTTCTGTTCTGGGTCGAGTCCAGTTAGTCCACATGACATTGGCATAGGTTTCTTGTTCTTGAGGGCTATTGCCAATTGCATGTACAAGTTATTATATTGTAAAGTGCAACGAGGCCAGCTTGTAGTTGCAATGCTAGCCTGTATCGGTGGCTCTTGCGAGTCACGAGTATGGCAAGATCTACGCGGCATAAATGCAGTGTTGTCTCTACGGCATGTGCAATGCATCCTGTGTCTGATTTTACGCTTATCTTGTAGTTTGTCCCTCATCTGATACGACCTCCATCCCGAAGCCCTGCACTCTGAACTTGAATAGTTAGACCTTGGCATCTAAGCCCTAAGCCCTAAAACCCCAAGACCCTAAGACCCTAAACCCTCTTGCCTTACTCCAGAGAGGTTTGGGCGTTGAAGGCCGGCCTCCGTCTGTTTGACCCATGGCTTCTCAAATGCCAAGTCCACCTCACAGTGCCCTCAAAGCAAGCTGATGGAACCCTAATATGATAATTAAACTGGGCTTTGGAGTACCATACTTTAATACTTTTTTCTTAATGGAACCATTATGAAATAAAAGTTTATACTTTTTTCTCCCTGGTTACTTAAAAGCCCAGTAAAGGGGTCTATGAATAGGCTTCCTTTAAAGAGGTCTATAAGGGCTATAAGGGCTATTACACGGATTTAGTAGAGGGGCCTGAATATGTACCAATACTATTTTGGCGGTTCCTAATTAGATTTATAGTGCAGTGGGCCGCAAATCCCTATTCTAATTCAGGCCCTTATAGTACATATTTGCGTCTACAGATAGATAGATGGATAGATATTGGCATAGATGTGTATTTAGTTTCGTTGCGTTTTCATTGAGCACACACAACATCAACAGTGCTCCCGCATTGCCCGATGTAACCCCGACCGAACTGCGAACCCCGGCAGCCTCAAACCAAGCCGCAAGCGTCAAACCGTGAACCCGAGAGCTTCCGAAGTGGTATCCGGTCTTCCTTTCTCAGGCTAGAGCGCATGCTGTCCGTCGTGCGGCAGAGATGTGCGATTCTCTGGATACGGGTTTAGAGGGATTCTAGCGGCCCAGCAATAGAATCAACGAGCTTAACAGTAGGGTTTTAGGTACTGTGCCAAAGACTATTTAGACCATGTGCACTGGGACCTGAACCACTACTACGTATTTGGGTGCTTGAACCCTCTGGGGTAGCTCTGTAGGGTTCCGGGATCTCAAAACTTGACCCCCCAAGTTGAGGCAAGCAGCTCTTCTTTGAGATTATCAGCATTGCTTTCGGTGTCTTGTGTAAGCCCTGAGCCTTAGCCATCAGACTGCTATGACAACCTTTGAGAAATTGACTTGCTCAATAGACGGCTTCAGAAGCTGGCGAGTTTTGGGGTTTTGGGGTCGGGAGTGGTCAGGCCGCTCTTCTTATGGTTCCGAAAACGACACCTCAAGAGCCGTAAAGAGCACGACATTCCTCAGCTTCGGAGAAGTTGTAGACCCCCCCCCCCCCCAAAAAAAANTAAAGCTTAAATTGTCTTTCCAAACCTTTAATACGGATGTCTTGCGCGAGCGTGACACTGCAGAAGCTTGAACTTAAAATCACCAAAGAACTCCCGGCACGTGAGACCCGCGACTCCCCAAAATTGCCTTTTTGGAGCCCCTAAAGCTTCGAATCTCACCCTGAAGCGCATATCCGAAAACCTCATTCCGAAACCGCAGCACCCCTACCCCTCGACCCTGAATCCAGAATCCTAAACCCTAAACCCCATGAGGTCAGCAGATCTTCAAGTACACTACCGACCTCAAGGACGAGGATGAGCTGGGGCCCGAGGACTTTGATCGAGTTTGAGGGTTTAGGGCTTAGGGCTTAGGGTTGAGGGTTCAGGGTTGAGGGTTTAGGGTTGAGGGTTTAGAGTTTAGGGGTTCAGGGTTCAGGGTTGAGGGTTTAGGGTTGAGGGTTTAGAGTTTAGGGGTTCAGGGTTCAGGGTTGAGGGTTTAGGGTTGAGGGTTTAGAGTTTAGGGGTTCAGGGTGAAGGGTTGAGGGTTTAGAGTTTAGGGGTTCAGGGTGAAGGGTTGAGGGTTTAGGTTTAGGACCCTAAGTTAGGTTGTTTCTGAGGGTTCGAAGGGTCCTGGGTTGTTATGGAGTCTGATAGGGGTTTCAAGGGGTAATATAGTGCTTGGTTCTCCGTTTAGTCGAAATCTCGAGCATAAGGCCCCCATTTAACCCTAGTCTAATTATCCTGGCCCGTTTGTTGCATCTGGTGGATTCTCACTAGCGGTTTGGGAGTGGAGTGGTTAGGGTTTCGTGTTCAGGGCATAAAGAAGGCCTCTAGGGTTTACAGGGCAGTGGTGTCGGTGGCGGTTCTCGAGGAGTTTAAGTGAAATTGAGCTTTTGGGTTCAGAGCTTAGGCTTCAGGGCTTAAATCGGCCTTATGGAAAGGTGTCCTTGCAGCGTTTCCTGCGTTCTCCCTGACGAGATGATCTGCAAGCGTACTGAATTCACAGCCGGCTCTGGGATGCCGTTGGCGATGCACTTCGCATGGAAGCAGGCGGCTGACGCCGTGCCAGCCTAGCTTGTTTTGGGCTGGCGAACGGGCTCAACAAATCTGCAATCTTGCAGGAAAGAGAAAATCTTCTGACAACCGCAGCTCAACTGGAGGCCATGCCAGCCTGCATTGTCGGGGTTGTCAGTGTGCCACAGGGGCAATAGCATGTTGTGTTGCTGTGTTGTTGAGTCGAGCTGATCAGAACTTATTCAAAACACGGCACAGCGCCCTAAACCTTCCCTACACCCTAAACCCCCCTAATCTCTGAGCACTATATCTCTGAGCACTATACGCCCTAAGACCTAAACCCTATGTCATTAAACCTTAAACCCCTAAACCCTAAACCCTTGAACCCTAAACCCTTAACCCTAAACCCTTGAACCCTAAACCCTAAACCCTAAACCCTAAACCCTAAACCCTTGAACCCTAAACCCTAAACCCTTAACCCTAAACCCTTGAACCCTAAACCCTAAACCCTTAACCCTTAAACTCTAAACCTCAACTCCTAAAGCCCTCAAGCCGTGGGTCCTCCTAGGTCGGAAGACGAAGACGAAGACGACAACCCGGACCTCCGCGGCGGCTGTAGATCCGAGTCCTTAGATTGCTACTTTAGGGTTCTACAAGGGTACTATAGGGGTTCTACAAGGGTACTTTGGGGTTCTAGAAGAGTACTATAGGGTTCTATAAGGGTACTATAGGGTTCTAGAAGGGTACTATAGGGTTCTAGAAGGGTACTATCGGGATCTATAAGGGTTTAGGATTTAGGGGTTTGAGGTTAAGGGTTTCAGATTTGGAGTTTACGCTTTGGGATTTATGGTTCGAGGATCCTCAAGGGTTTCAGTACTGCAGGGAGCTTACTATAGGGGGCCTGAAGAAGTACCAACACTATTTTGGTGGGTTCCTTATTATAGTTATGGTATACTGGGCCCCAAAACCCTACTCTAATTATTAAGGGCCGCTATATTGGATAAGTTTGTCGCAGGATTTAAGGCTTCAGGGGGTTCAGGGTTTCAGGGTGCTCTAGGATTTCAAGCTTGGGGGTTAGGGTTTAGAGTTTGGGGTTTTGGGGTCTGGGTTCAGAGCTTGGGGTCTTCGGAGGGCCGTGGTTTCCAGGGTTTCCTAGTAGTAGAGTAGGTAACCTTTAACCTTTTGGGGTAGTATAATCCCTATATAATCCGTATATTATGAAAAAGGTTAGCCTTTGGTTCCCCATGATACCCGACAAGTAGGGTTTCTACTGCAAGGAGTTTACTATAGGGGCCTAAAGAAGTAGTGGGCCCCAAGACCCTATTCTAATTGTCAAGGCCCCTATACTATACTACGCTTTTGGTACCCTTGTACCCTTGTAGTATCTTAAAGGACCCCTTCAAGCCTAAGGAACCCGAAATTATTAGCTTGAGAAAGCTCTACGCCTGCTTGGCTCTTGGGCAGACGTGTGAGGTGTAGATGTCGGCAGCTACTGACCAATCTTTTCGTTTAAAGTGTGTCTGCCCAAACCAGAAAATCATGCAATATGGGGTCCTTAATAATAAGAATAGGGTTTTGGTGCCCATTATACTATAAATATAATGAGGAACTTCCAAATTAGTATTGGTAATTAGTTAGGCCCCTATATTAAGCTGAAGTGACCTTGGAACTACAGGCTATCATAAGGCTGCCCCATTCGGCTTCAACATCGCCAGATCCACAACGCAGGATGTGGAGCACAGCAGTGAGTTCATGCTCCTAGAGAAAGTCGTGAAGAAGTTGGCTGTTCGGAGCCAAGCGGGGAAGTTCTCTTGGGGTTTAGAGTTTAGGGTTTAGGGTCTGCAGTGGTCTGAAGTGCACTGGCTACCCCTGAAGCTTCGTGCCTAGGGCATCAGAAATTCACGAACTCTTCGAGAGTGGCCATCAGTGTCGCGGAAAGATGGGTTTTTGATTTTCTTCAGGTTGTTTGAGGGTGTTGTAATGGTTCTAGAAGTCTATGAGTTCTATACGTGTTTCCTTAAACTCGAGGTCTTGCATAATGCGGATCCTGCTTTTAAAATACGAGCTTAGGGTCTATGTTAGGTCCCGTAATTTCGGAAACTCCCACGCGGAAGGGGGCTACAGTATTCGGAGTTGCGCCCCCTTCCGCAATCCTAACAGACCAAATCGACTTTTTCGTCATAGTCTGGAGGGACTTACTATAGGGGCCTAAATAGTTACCTATACTTTTTTGGGGCTCCTTCCTATAAATATAATTATAGTATACTATACCCCAAACCCGATTCAAATTTCTACGGCCCCTATATTACCGGCCTTAACCGCTAACCCCTTCCTACAGAACCCTCTGGAGCCCTTGTAGATCCCTTCAACCCTGAACCCTAAACTCTAATCCCTAAACCTTAAACCCTAAACTCTAAACCCTAAACCTCAAACCCTAAACCCTAAACTCTAAACCCTAAACCTCAAACCCTAAACCCTAAACCCTCATAATTAGGGAAGACTCATGGCTCCCCTGGGCTTAGACACGAAACCCCGAAGCTAAAAACCCCTACGCCAAGGGTTTAGGGTTTCGGGTTTAGGCTTAGGACAAAAACAAGCAAAAAAGCCTACGCCAAACGTTCATCTCTGTTAGCAGCCTGTAAAAGCTCATCGTGGCACAACAGCTGCAGAACCCATCTTAAGGCTCAATACAATCCTTATGAAGCCCACACAAAGTCTTGTTTTAAATAAACCTGCAGACCCTAAACCCTAAACCCCTAAACCCGAAACCCTAATCCCGATAACCCTAAAACCTTAAACCCCGAAACCTAAACCCTAACACCCTAACCCCTAAACCCTGAACCCTAAACCTCTTCCTGCCGAATGTCTTCCAAGGCCATCGCGCACTTGTCCTCTGCGGCCGGGGAGCGGCGACTGTGAGGTTTAGAGATAAGCGGAATGCTTCGATAGCTCTAATGATCGTAGGGATAAAGAAGTAGAGGTAGAGGTAGAAGTAGGGGTAGGAGGAGGAGTAGGAGAAGGCGGAGGAGGAGCAGGAACAGCAGCAGAAGTCGTACTACAAACTACCCCTAAGACGACGACTAGTAATGCCAGGACTGGTAGTCAGGATGGTCCGACGTTTATCTGGTTTGGGGTTGCATATAGGTTGTGGCAGTCAATGCCGGAGCGGAAGGAGATCTAGGACTTTAGATGTGCTGGTCGTGATGATGCTGAGGATGATGGTGATTGTGGTCATTGTGATGTCCTGAAGATCTGATGGCGAAGACTACTTAGTACCGTAGCACGATGGTTTTATGTTAGAAGCGGTTTGAATCGTGATGGTGATGAAGAAGATGATGTTGCTCACAACTCGGGCGACGACAATGTTCAAGGGGATGAGGGGGAGGCGGAGGAGCACGAGCCTTCGGCGCATGACAACGGTAGAGCTGGAGGAAGAGGGCGAGTAAGTAATGTAGAGGCCTAAATAATTACCTATACTATTTTGGGGGTTCCTTATGGTAGTTATAGTATAATATACCCCACAACCCTATTAAAGCTCTATATCAGGCGGATGCTGGAAGGGAAGGCTGCGGTGATGCTGACACTGCAGCTGATGCTGATGCGAGTATTCAAGTCAATAATTACCTATACTATTTTGGTCTGGTGGTTCCTTGTTACAAGTATAGTATAATGGGCCCCAAAAGCTTATTCTAATTATTTAGGCCCGTAGTTTTCGTGCTGCTCGATGCGGCAGGAGCCGGAAGTCAAGGAGAACATGACAGAGAACGAGATCATGACTCTCAACTGGCCCCTGGGCCATCGTGTAAGTGTGGAACATAATTGCTTTAAAATACGTATAGACCCTGTGCAATTGAAACATAATTCCTTCCCTAAAAGGCCCCTTCCGATTACTAAAGTCTTGTACTACGACCTAAGACCATGCGGAAGGGTTTAGGGTTTAGGGTTTAGGGATGCGGAAGCTGCAACATTCCAGACCAAACTTCAACGCCCTGCGTCCCGCGAAACCTTGCTTTATGCCCTAGGCCAATGCTGCGCGTATACTTCCCAATGTCGGGGCATGTCGTGGCCGGAAGAATGAGTAGCTTTGATGGGCTTTGAAGGGTCTTGCCTGTCGGCTTATTTCAGCTTCTACTGGCCTTCAGCTTTTGATAGACATCCGGGTGAACATACGCTGCTGCTCATAAGCTGACGGCTGAGGCTGTTTCCTGCCATACTTCCAGCCTACTTACCGAGTCCCCTGAGAGGCATCCTAAACTTGAAAAAAACGCTAAACCTCGCATGCCAAGGCTCCAAGGAGCCAGCATCGCCAATGGAAGGCTTTGGGGGGGGTGGGGTTTCGCCTGTTTGGCAGTTCGAGGATGTATTCTGTGCAGTTTTTGTTCTTGCGTTTTTTTGTGGTGGCTTTGCGGAGCTTTTCTGAACCACACAAGGGTTATCAAAGTGCCCCACGGGTTCTATCATGAGGCTCTACAGTTGAGGCTTTGGAATTGACCCTGACGTGGCGAGGTTGCTTGGACTGATTTTCAAAGCTTTCGTGGATTCAGTTGTGTCAGTACACAGAAGTTCTCGGATTTCGCGCTTGCGGATTTAGCGCTGCGGCTTGTTTCGCACCAGTAATATCAATTCGCAATTCGTTGCTCATGGTTGTGACTTTGGTGTTGCAGTTTCCGTGACCATATTGTGTTTACTGAGGATGACGCTGCTGGTACCATCAATATTGTTGCTCTTGCAGTTCTCGTTGTCGCTCATCTTTGTGCAATCACTGCTAGTACGAATAAGACTTAGTAAGACATTTTTTAATGGGTTACCCAGAGACTCCAATATATTTCACTTAAGGAGTATACCTTAAATCATAGTAGGGGTCCCTACTTTAGCTTAAGTTACATGCCTGAATTAAGGGATATTGGAGTCTCTGGGTAAGAACACTGGTCTCCAAGCTCTGAGCAAAACCCAAGGCGCCATAGTTACGGTTTACGGTCTACGATTTAGCAGTTAAGTATAGGGGTTAGAGTTTAGGGGCTAGGGTTCAGGGTTTAGGGGTGGATTTCGGGTCAGGATTGGGAGGCTGCGGAGGCCGAGTAACTTTTAACTGAGTAGGTAAGGTGAGGGTGGGCCTTCTGTGATATGCGAGAAGGCCGAGGATTTGATGATGAAGGCCCCCTAAACCCTAAACCCTAACCCCTAAACCCTAACCCCTAAACCCTAACCCCTAAGCCTAGAGCACTTCCCCACCATTTGGGTAAGGAAGAGCCTTCTCAGTTGTCGGCTTTCGGATGACCGGTGACTCGTGGGGGTTCCGTTTGGCTTCTTGAAGAGGAGCCGAAATCCGGACCCCTCAGCCCTTGGACCCTTAACCGTAATATCGGGGGCTGACGAATTATATGGTAATGATTTAAGACTGTTAGTACTCCCCGATAGTCCTCATATGATCATATAGTATTATATCCCCCCTCCAAGCCCTATTCTAAGATTGAAGGTCTGGTAATGCTACTCTTAATGTCAGTATAATATGTAGAAACCCGCAGCTCTATATAGTCCAATCGTTCAGGGCCCCAGATTACAGAACCCTGAACGAAACCTCATACTACATCAAGTATTCCGAACCCCACATCGTAAACTCTGAAACCCTAAACCCCAACCCGAGACGCCAAACCCGAGAGCCCAAAGCTTCAAAACCCCAAACCCTCTAAACTCTAAGCCCTAAACCCTAAACCCTAAACCCTCTAAACTCTAAGCCCTAAACCCAAAACCCTCTAAACTCTAAGCCCTAAACCCTAAACCCTCTAACTCTAAACTCTAAGCCCTAAACCCTAAACCGCAAACCCCGCGACTGCCGGTGGCAGGAGAGCCATGGGCGTCCGGGGCTAAGCGCTTGGAGCGACTCGGGGTTTCCGACCTCACAGTGAATCCCAGGAAGTTTAACATACATAAAAAGTATGTACATGTATAAATGCACATACATACGTACATACATACATGCATACATGCAGACATACTTACATACCTTCATTCGTTCATGCATTCATACATACGTACGTGCATACATGCATACACCATGTAGAGGGGGCATGCATGTGCGTCTGTGGCAGCAGAATCGGGAGTTTTGAAGGAGGGTCTGGATGCTGAGTTTGGATGCAGGGTGTTGGGGTTTACTGCAAGGGGTTCTGCAGGTTTCTCGATGGTGTGTGAGGTTTCTTGCTCACGGGTCTACCTTTCTAGTCCGAAACCCCATACAACCGTGTAGAGCTTGTAGGACCTCAAACATGACACAACCTTGAACTTGGAAAGCACCTTTACAAAATCCTTCGTCGGACCCTATCAAGAGGGTGGGTGAGTGAGCCAAGTTCCCAAGAATGAAAGGGGGTCTAGAACGGACCTATAGGGGTTCAGCAGGGGCACTATATGTCCTCAATCCTATTCAAGGTTTCCCTGTTATCTGGGCTTGGTAATGCATTACCCTGTCAAGCATTCAGTGTTTCAGGTTGAGGGTTTAGATGGGGTTTGGCTCGCCTTAGGGTTTATGATCACCTCCGCTATACTAGCATAGAAGCCTGAATAATTATCAGGCTTTCTCCTTGGGGTTCCTATATACAATTATAGTCAAACATGTCACACCGCAAAACAAGCATTCCATTTGATAAGGCCCTTGTGCTAAACCCCTACAATAGCAACCCTTGCAATAATAACCCTTATATAGTTATCCTAAAAGAATTCTAAGATTCCTTTGCAGAACCCTTAGAGGAACCCTGATGTAGGAACCTGATTAAGAAACCCTGGTCCCGGAACCCCAAACTATTAAAAGTTAGAACTCATGCAAAGATCGCTAATTAATCAATGCAGATGCGAGGTTTCTTAATCAGGTTCCTATGTTGTCCTGCCACGAGGACGAAGAAGACCGAAGCCAGATGCTGGCGGTGCAGACCCCACGCGGGAAGGCAAGCGAGTACGTAAAGTCAAGTTGCGGGGTTGAGGTTGAGGGTTAGAGGCGTCAGGCTGAGGGTTTAGGGCCTAGTTTAGGGGGTAAGATTTCGGATTTAAGTTTTCAAGTTTTGGTCTTGAGGTTTAGAGTTTAGGGTTTAATTCCTCAGTTGAGAGCGTGCAAGGCAAACGGAGTTTTGGGGTTTTCAGGCTGTCGGGTCCAGGGGTCCAAAGGGTTTAGGGTTTAGGCCCCATCATGTTCCCAATTGCCTGCAGAGTTCTTCCCAGAGTTGCCCTGAACTACAGGGCAGCTCTTGGGACGCCCTGGCCATTGAGTATATACTATATGGGAGTTTCCGAAAAAAGGGGACCCTAATATAGTACCCTAAATAGTAGGACCCTTATTATGAGGACCCCAAAATAAGGTACCCCCTAATTTTCGGAAACTCCCTTATAGAGCCCTTTAAAGGAACCCTTATAGTACCCTTATAGTAACCCTTTAAAGGAACCCCAAACCCTAAACCCTAAACCCTATAGATCCCTTATAGGAACCCTTAAAAGGAACCCCTATAGATCCCTTTAAAGGACCCCAAAATAAGGTACCCCCTAATTCTCGGAAACTCCCAGATGGTTTAGTTCGGCTTGAGGGAGCGGGCCGGGGGATGAAGCTCCAAACATCTTGAGTTAGGGTTTAGGGTTTAGGGTTTAGGGTTTAGGGTTGAATCTTAAGTTTGTTAATTCAGGGTTCAAATCTGAGCTTTGGTACGAAAGTGGTAAGTCAGCTTATCCAGCTTTATCTTTATCTTAGAAAGTTGGGACATCCTAAATCCATGTTCCAACTTCCTGGGGTTTATTAGCCGTTAGGGTTCCTCATCATAGTTATAATATATCCTATAAGGGCCATTAGGGGTTCCTTGTTATAGTTGCAGTATATAACCTACAATGCACCCCAAAAGCCATACTAAGATTTTTGAGTTTAGGCCTGCAGCTCAGGCCCGCAGCCAGAAAGCTCAGCCCCAAAGCCGCTTGGAGCCCTGAGCCCTACTAGGAGCCCAGTAGAAGCCTTATGATTAATGTAGGTACATATATATGTATATATGTATATTTTTATATATATATATGCATATATGCTAAGACCTAGGTACCGGGGGGGGTGGGGGGTACCATAAATATATATATATATATCCCTTGTAAAACCCTTCTAAAGCTGCCAAAAAAGTTGAGGCTGTATAAAGCCGTGTCAGGATGAAACCAAACCCTAAAGAGCCGCCCCAGAAACCTATGAAAGAATTGAATGAGGTTTAGGGTTTAGGGTTTAGGAGGTTTTCAGCAATCTTAGATTGCTTAAAACCTCCTATAAGCACCAAGCGCCGGAAGAGCGGGAGACCCAGTCCTCGTCGCTCTTCTGGGTTCTGGTGAAGGAAAAGAAACAAGCTATCATACTAAGAACATGTAAATATTGTTTGCTATAGAGCCTCATTAAGCAGATATCTTGTACTATAGGTCCTTAGTAATTAGATATAATTTGCTATAGATCCTCACTGTGGTAACTCAAGCTAAGTTTCTGAACAAGAACCGGCTCTTGGGAGGATCTTTCCACTTACACTGCGAAGATCCCCATGGGCACCCTAGAGGCTCCAATTCAGGGCTTTCGGGTCTAGGGTTTCAGGGTTCAGGATTTAGGGGGCTGTTGGGTTTGGGTTCAGCGCTGGGTTAGGGTTTGGGGTTTTCGAGATCAGGGTCTAGAGATTCCACTGTTTTTGGGCTCGGAGTACACCCCCCTTTATCCTAAAGCCTACATCCTAAACCACCCTAAACCCTAAACCCTGCACCCTTAGCCCCTAATCGTTGAGCCGCAGGGACTTTTGAGTTTGAGGCTCCCGATCTGGGTCTGCAAGTTGTGAGCATTGGTTCGGGGTGGATAGCGGAAGAAGAAGACCAGTAAGGGTTTAGGGGTTTGGGGTTTAGGGTTCAGGGGTTTAGGATTTAGGGTTCAGGGTTAGGGTACGTAGTGCGAGTCATCCCAACGCTAAGAACATCAACTACAAGTACAACCTAGGGAGCAAGATCTCTAAGCCCACGAAAACCAACGGCAACAACATCTCCCCAGCCCAAGTCCGTAGGTGTAGAGTGCAGGGTGAGGCGAAGGCTTGCTTTTGCAGCACAGTTGGAGCAGCTGGCCCCCAACTGGGTCCTCGCATCTGTGTGCTGGTCAAAAGTTACACCGAAGGTCGAATCAATCGCTGCTCCCTACAGTATCATAGACTCTGGGCAACCATTGAAACCCGACGCCAAAGACCTACAAAACGCCCTGAACCCTGCAGTTTCAATAAGCATAAATCGTGAACCGCAACCCTAAGCACACGTCCCAAAACCCTAGTTAACCACAAGCTCGAAACCTTCAACCGTGAATCGAACCTTAGCCAGAGCCTTCCCTAAAAAACCGAACCCCCCAGCCTCGCTCCTGTAGGCCCGAAGCCCCAAGCCCTAAAACTCCCCAAACCCTAAGCCCAAAACCCTAAAGCCCTAAACCCGAAACCTAAAACCCCAAACCCTTAAAGCCCCAGGCCCAAAACCCCAACCCTAAACCCTAAAGTCCTAAAGCCCTAAAGCTTTAAAGCCCCAAATGATAGCAGACGGAAAAGAAGGGTTAAAAAAAAATCAAAAAAAAGCCCCAAACCCAAAACCGCAATAGGAACTCAATGGACCCGACTTCAACGCGCCGGGGCCCTCGGAACCACCGCTTTGAATTTGGGAAAATCGAGACTTCAATAGTTGCTCTGCTTAGGGGCTAAGGGTTTAGGGTTTAGGGTTTAGGGACTTCAATAGTTGCTCTGCGCGGAGGTGTAGCGCTTAGGGGCTAAGTGCTAGTATAAGGCTACAAGTTATAATTAAGGGTAGTTAGGGTTTAGGGTTTGGGCTTAGTGCAAGCGTTAGGTTTTAGTACTCCGTCACTAAACGGGTTTACGGTTAAGGCATCCACTACACTTCGGCGAAATAGCCGCATTCCTTAGCCCTAAACCCCCAAACCCTAAACCCAAACAATAAAGATCCTGCTAGTTCTTGGCTTTTGCATTTTCTGGAACTGAAGACAATTGTCCAGCAAATGTGGGGCGCAGCAAGTTCCGAAACCCTACAGGCCGAATCCCCCAACCCGTGGTGGGTTCTTATCATAATGATAGTAGAATGGACCCCCAAAACCCTATTCTAGTTATTAAGACCCCTATATTTATAGAACCCTACTATAGATCCCTTATAGCAACCGCTTTTTGCAGTCCCTGAGACTCCTGAACCCCAAGTCCGAATGCCCTCATTGAGCTCCTTCAAGCACCCCGACAGAATCCACAAAAGCCCGAGGAGCACCCTTATAGAACCCTCGTAGTCCCCTGACACAACACCCCGAAATGAAAAGCTCCCGGCACCTCTCAAGGCTGGATCAGACCTCGGAAATGAAGATTGCCATCGCCACCTACGTGGTCGGGGCACTCAGTGTCGATGTAGGCTTTTTTTAGACGAAGTCTATAAGTAAGGGTTCTACAAGGGGTCTACGAGTCTATGAGAGTTCCACAAAGGTTCTACAGGGCCTGTGGGCTTTAGGCTTTTTCCGTGCATGTGTAGCTATGGCGTAGCTATCTTGATTCAAAAGCCCTCAAGACCCTAAACCACAACCCCCCCCCCCCCCCCNACCCCCCCCCCCCCTCCAACTGTGAGGGTCGGAAGTCCATATTGCTCACCGCACCGCTTCCTGTTTTGGACGGATCGGCCTCCAGAACGGGCCCTCACAGCAAGGCACCCCCACACTGCATGAACCCGGAGAAGCCCTGAAGACTCCTAGCAAAAAGCCCTGAAGACCCCTAAACCCTAAACTCTAAACCACCAAGGAAGGCAAAGGCGACTATCACGCCTGGAAAGCCCGTACAGACGCGTAACAAACCCTAAACAATCCACACTTCCCTAATTACGCCCTAAACCCTAAACCCTGAACGCCAAACCCTAAACCTTGCGCCCTCGTCTCTGAACCCCAAGCCCTATAATCCACAAAACAGGAACCCTAAACCCCAAACCCAAACGCCTAAACCCTGAAACCCCAAGCCCTAAACCCCAAACCCGAATCCATACACCCTGAACCCTATGCCTACCCTAAACCCTGAACCCCGAACCCTCCACACACCAGACCTGGGTCCATGACGGCTGCGCCAATTGGGCCTCGCCCTGAGCTGCCGCCCTCGCGGCCGCCCAGAGCCTCCAAAACCCCTTAATTAAGGCATATACCTTAAATCATATAAGGGATCCTACTATCATGTAAGGTATATTCCTTAATTAAGGGGTTTTGGAGGCTCTGGGCGTAAACGGTGCGGGCGTTCTTGTTTTAGAAGTCTAGGGTTTGGAAGTTTAGGGCCTTTCGGGTTTAGGGGCCTTTCAGCTAGGCATGTTCACGCCCCAGTTCGCGGACTACCGTCCCACCATATCACCGATAACCATTCTTACCCATAAACCCTAAACCCATCATAACCATAAACCTCATAACCATCATAACCAAATACCCTNCATGTTCACGCCCCAGTTCGCGGACTACCGTCCCACCATATCACCGATAACCATTCTTACCCATAAACCCTAAACCCATCATAACCATAAACCTCATAACCATCATAACCAAATACCCTAAACCCATCATAACCAAATACCCTAGACCATTCTTCCCAATTATCCTATACCCTCAACTTCCAAAAGCCCTTGCCACAGGACCTCAAAACCCAAACCCACCCAACCAAAACCCCAAAGCACAAAAAAAATCCGAAGCACCGCCCATACCCCACACCTCACATCCTATACCCCTCCACTGCACTTTCACCCCAAGTCTCAACCCGCCTAATAAATCAACCCTTCACACCCGCAATACACAAAGCACCTCCCAAATCCCAGGCCGAAATCCCAAATACAATCCAAAACACAAAGCACCTCCCAAATCCCACACCGAAATCTTAAATACAATCCAAGCCAAAGGGAGGATTTGTTAGGAATTGGGATAGGTTATGTATCGGCTAAACCAAAGCAACCACCTAAACCCCTTACCTTATCCATTACATAACCCTAACCAAAGCAACCACCGCAACCCACAACCTTATCAATAAGACAACTACCCTAATGGCTTGAACTGGGAAATGCTCCCCTAATAGACAACGGTTCTTTTGACCCTAATCCTTAGCAATCTCCATCGCAAGCAAGATATGAACAACCTTATCGATTCAGCATAGTTGCCCTGCCGCATCCTTTTGGAGCTGGCGCAGCCGCTTCTTCCACTTCAAAGAGGCGGGCTCGGCGCGCTTGTTTGGCCCACGTGTCATTGTGCATCCCTGCATGTAGTCCGCTCCTGAACCTGTCACTCCAATCCGTTCTGCTTGATGCTCTGGGATGCACGCTGGCAGCTCAAAAATGAACCTGCTCGTAGAGCCAGCCATTGATTCCAATCAAGCTGAATCTTGGGCTGCCCTGTNCAGCTCAAAAATGAACCTGCTCGTAGAGCCAGCCATTGATTCCAATCAAGCTGAATCTTGGGCTGCCCTGTTTTGCGCTCAGCACCATGGGTAGTCTGAGACATGGACGTGGCGGCACTGACGTCATCTTCATGGTTCCCATCGTGGTGATCTTCAGCCATGCATGCGCAAGATGCTTCGTGCCACACCCAAAGTATCCTTCGAAGACTCCAACCGCCCGACCGTGCAAGGCCAAGGCGGATGACGCGTTCGATGCCATTGTGTNTGCATGCGCAAGATGCTTCGTGCCACACCCAAAGTATCCTTCGAAGACTCCAACCGCCCGACCGTGCAAGGCCAAGGCGGATGACGCGTTCGATGCCATTGTGTCCGAGTCTGACCCCACACTCAGGAAGTGGATGGCAATGGTGATGAAAAAAGAGACGGAGGTCGCAATGACGGAGGTGGCAATGGCGCAAAAAGAGATGGAGGTGGCGCAGGCAAAGATGGCACTACTGCAGAGTCAGCTGGACCAAAAGAATCGGGACCTTCTGGCTGCCAGGGGTGAGATGTCGGCTAGGTACATGTTGGNGCTGAAACCCGCACCAAGCCATTGCTCCGCCAAGTGCAGAAGCTCCAAAACCAAAGCTCGGCTGCACAACAAATGGTTGATGCCGTCAAAGCTTGCGCCACTTTATCAAATCAGCCATCAGTGTTCTTGTCAGACCTTTTCGCACATGTCTCCGGTCAGTTTCACTTTCCCAACTGGTGTGGTCCTGGCATAAAAGTCAGCCCCTCTCTGAACAAAGCAGAGCGTTGCGTGCTAGAGAA